>CM041776.1:412640551-412797655 GCA_023374045.1 Limonium bicolor | reverse complement strand
ATGTGTGTCTATTCATTAATGATATAATGAAGAGCAAGTCTCCTTTGGTGAGACATGACGAAACACGTGACAAAACAAAAGAACTATACAAAGAGACAATCCCCTCTAAGTAGAGGACCGCTAATGACACCCACTATGGTGTCGATATTATAATGATAATGAAACGAAAAGTACCAACTGTGAAACATGAGGATTACCCGGGAAGACACATCTCGGGCCGCGCGGTATGGAATATTCGGGAGTTGGTATCTGCATCAGATCCTTCGCCCTTCTGTGTGAGCACATCCCGGAGTCCAGAGGTGACTTCCGCTTCCTTGACCCTGGGTGTCGGGAATGGGGGAGTGACAAGTTGGTGAAGCACATCCCGGAGTCCAGAGGTGACTTCCGCTTCCTTGACCCTGGGTGTCGGGAATGAGGGAGTGACAAGTTGGTGAAGCACATCCCGGAGTCCAAAGGTGACTTCCGCTTCCTTGACCCTGGGTGTCAGGAATGGGGGAGTGACAAATTGGTGAAGCTTATCCTGGAGTCTAGAGGTGACTTCCGCTTCCTCGACCCTGGGTGTCAGGAATGGGGGACTAGCTATGGAGGAGACGTCCTCCAACGTGCGGTGATAAAAGAATTCCACAAGTAACCCTTGAAGAAACAAGGAATAATTAGCACCTACATAATAAAGTCTCGGGATCTAATCTATATCCCCTGACTCGGTGCCAGAGAATAGAGGAAAACATATGTAATGAGACCAAGCAAATAAGAAAATTCACAAATGTGATTCTTTAAGAAAACAAGGAAAGATTGGCACCTATATGATATGGTCACGGGATCTAAACTATATCCCCAGACCTGGTGCAAGGAAAGAAAGAAAATACACCTCATGGGAACAGAGAAAAGAAATGAAACAACACAACGCTCGAACGATCCCATAGTGAGGATCATTGGTAACATACCTATGCATACGTCTGATGACTTACATGATTGTTGTTGCTATATTAGCAGCTTGTTGTTTGGTGGCGTGTTTGATGGGCTATGATGCCAGCCTGTTATGCTTGGATGTTTGTTGATATTGCTATGCTACCTTAAAGTGTGTTTGATATTATGATGTATTGTGAGGTGCTTTACTGCTTTAATATAGCATGTAAAATGACTTATAATATTCGACCAAGTAGTCGTGTGGCCCGGTAACATGCGGGCTTCACCGTTCATACTCGGCATAGTTTTGCTGAGTCCTTTATTTTTACAGGTATGGGCCTGGACGATGCCGGAGAGTAGGCAATGACTACCATGGGGTAGTCCTTCTGGGTAAGACGCTTGAGTAGCATGTTAATGAATGAGTTGTGTTGTTTGAGTTATTATCTATACTATAGACGCTCGGTACTTGGTTCGTAATTCCTGCGCGTACTTGGATTTGATTAAGGTTTAAATTCCAGTCATTCAGACCGTAACTTGGTGTTAGTAATGTGGTCTGTCAACCACGTGGTGGTTGGCGTCTGTGACCCCGGATGAAGTTGGAAACCGCTGCGTAGACATCTCGTATTACCGTTAGGCACGTTGTTTAATTGTTGATCGTTATTCGGGGGTGTTACATATGTGGTTTTCTGTCACCCTTTTTTACATAGCGTGATTCCCCACATTCAGAGCAATGGTCATCCAACTCATTCTCCTTCCAGTACAACATACACCCATTTGGACAAGCATGTATTTTTTTATATTCCATACCCATCGGACACATTAACTTCTTTGCTTCATAAGTTGTTGTAGGTATTATCCTTTGGTAGTACATCCTTCAGCAGTTGTAAAAGATCTGTAAAACTGACATCACTCCATCCATGTCTCACCTTCATATTGAATAGTTTTAGGACAACGCTCAATTTGTTTTGCTTTTTGCGTATCACATCCACTGTACAACGGTTCCTTTGACGCTTGCATCAGATTTTCGAATGTTTTGGGTTTGTTGGAAAAATGTTGTTCAACATCTTCCATCATCGCATTAAGGTCCTCCTGATCATCTGAATCACTAACTAGTGAATCATCGTGAGTATCCCCAAAATCGTGTGAAGCATCCATTTCTGATTGTTCTGCAACGACGTTATCAGCACATTCAAACACTTGTACTGAATGTTGACCATGCAGTATTGTTATGGCTTCATAATCTTCTATAAACCCTCTGCGAATCAGATGATCCTTAATCTTGTCCACACCTCGGTATTTGAAGTCGTTCTTGCAATCGACACAAGGACATCAATATATCCCTTATCCCTTGGTTTAAGATTGTCAACAAGGACTTGCAAAATTTATTGACCCCTTCTAGGTATTTGATGTCCAATCTGTCACTGTACATCACTGAGCGCTCCATCTCCTTTTTCAACACACCAGATGTCGTGAACTCGTTCCATTGATCTCCTCTTTTTTTATTTACAGATTTAACAACCTAAACCTATCCAATCACCTTCGATCTCACCTAGGAATAAGTTAATAATACAGTAGTTCAGTGATAATTTCGGCAGCATTACCCTACAGTTCTTCTAGTGTATATATATATATATATATATTTATATTTATATTTATATATATATGAATCGTTTCAATTCACATATATATATGTACACTAGAAGAACACTAGGGTAATGCTGCCGAAATTATCACTGAACTACTATATATTATTAACTCATTCACAACCTAGATGGTGAGATCAAAGGTCATTGGACAGTCCCAACAGGGACTATCTAAGACATACCTCTATCAGGTAATTCTATGTTTGAATTGATTTTCCATTGTTTAATAGAAAAACAAAATAAATTGAAACGTTTTAAATACCAACCTGATGAGTACTAGATGGTCAGCTAGCGCGGACAACACAAAAGAAGGAGAAGTAGGCAAATGCTCTTACGCGTAGTATATAACACCTATTCAATGAAATTAGAATAAAGTTAAATTCTGGAAAAAAAATGGCATGACCTTTACGTATTTTAGGTACTCCACACTTTTTTATATATGCAAATCCAAACACATAACAACATTCTCAGCAAAACGCACATAATAGACATCATCGGAATGGGAAGCATGCATATATTATGTCAACAGCGCAGTTTAGAGTAGTATCACTCAAATTATATAGCATGCACATAATAATAGAACTTACAGAATCATAATTAAATTCGAGTATCTATACCAGTTCGTTTGTTTGCTCCCTCGCGTCTCAGTATGATTCTGGTCGAGCTCGAAGCAACCTGGAAATCGCCGGTTCAAGAAAATGTTAGCGCAATGAGGGGGTACCAACTACAGAAAAATGTAGCTTTAGATATATTAAAAAATAATCAATTGGGATGTTTTGGTTTACGTCAATAATAATTAATCAATTGAATCTAAAATAAGTAAGTTTTAGTTCACAAGAAAAAGGAAATTAATTGCTAGCACTATGCCAGAATTACCGTGGGTTCAGATCAGGCAAGCCTGTGGCAGAGGTTGACGTGCGTGGCAGAAGTTAGGGCGACAACCTCGTCAGAAATTGAAGACTGCGACTTCAATCAAGAAATGATAAGTTCAACTTAAAAGTTATAAAAAAAAATCAAAAATGGTATTGTGCAAGAGATGAAAAAAATTAAAACTGTGAGTAATTCTATGTTTGAATTGATTTTCCATTGTGTAATTAGAAAAACAAGAATAAATTTGAAACATTTAAATACCAACCTGATGAGTACTGATGGTCAGCTAGCGGGAGGTAGAGGAAGAAGAAACGGGATGTAGTAACACCTAATGATATTATGATAAGGTTATAATTAAAAAACATGAATAATTGAATAAATGAACAAACGAATAAATTTTGAACAAACCATGTTTTTGAATCATTCTTAAAACTAACCTAGTGAGAGTGATGGTTAACTCGGAAATGGGATGGAAGAGGAATTTTTAACCGTAGTAAGACCTATCCAATAAAATTAGAATAAGGTTTAATTCTGGAAAACATTTGGCATGACCATTGCGTATTTTTAGATACCCCACACTTTTTTGGCAAAACAAACACAATAACAGCATCACATCAAGGTTCAAGTGATTCTAATAAAACACACAGACATTTAAGCATCATTCGCAGCAAAACGCACAGACACTTAGGGATAAAAATAGACCTTTGTCATATTATTAAGGGTGGGGATCAAGACACTAACCAATTAACAAACAATAATAATGGGCTGCAATAATGCTAAAGTTTTACAAATAATTACCGGAGTGGCGATGAGACTCCGGCGGTGGATGGGCCGCAATGGTGGAGGATGAAGACGACCTTCAGGCAGCGGGAGAACAATGCAATTTCCCTTTGAAGCAACCTACAAATCGCCAAAGAAAAGAAAAATATTAATATAATTGTGTCCTTCATCTTATTGATAACGAGCTAAATGGCATGTGCAATTTCCAATAATAAATAATAACTCGGTAACTTTCTAAACTTTGGGGGCACCTCAACTCTTTCTGCATATATGAAGAAAACAAAACGAAAAATGCTTCAATACAACAAAAATGCAAAAAAGAAGTATGGAACAACTTGATGAAGCTTATAATCTAAAAATGAAAAAAAAATCGACCAGTAGAATCCATCCCTATCCAAGACAATGATTTTTAATTTATTTTCTACATCTTAAGTTGGAAAAAATAGGGGATACAACTCTAATACAGTTTCTGCCAGCACCATCAGGAATATAAAGATCTTGAAACCGGATCCACACAGATTTATTTACATTTAAGGTTACATCACTCCCAAATACACCGCTGATAATAAAACCTTATCATATATAGAATGGCCATGCCTTATAGATGGATTTAGCTCATTATGATTGGTTAGATGCTAGCACTGCAAGCAAAAGCGATTAGTGTTCCCTAGCCTCCCATGTTCTGTGCTCCATATTACCTATATCTAATCAGTATTAATAGAGTCAAATACTTTCGGCTTCCTGTTCCAAACCCTTACTTTTAGTGTGGCTATTCTATTATCGTAGTAGTATTTCCTTAATTAATTATTTAGGTGCTCTAGAGTCTAGTCTTGAGGTAGACCGGGGGGCCCTCACGGTCACGAGTAACTTGATGACATGCAAATTAAGGTATAGGCTTATGTTGAATTTAACTACACTACCCTGAAGCTTCAAACAACACAATAATTAACTTAAAAATGTTCTATATATTAAATACTATAAAAAAGGGAGATGAAGTTACTTAAACTAATTAATTAAATAAAGAATAACAAAAGTTCCCAACAAATGCTGTCAGCTATTAGGTATCTTATTCTTGAATCAGCCTAGATTGATATTGTTGCTAGGAATGGATGTATAATAATCTATTCCATTCTCTGACCATGGATGCATGATGTTGAAAACTAAAGTGTGCAGCATATGCGCTGCTGCTACATGCTAAAACATTACTACGGATTGTCTCGACTTACAAATTCTTAGTATTATAGTTTACAATGCCTAAAAATTAGCCCAGTTTTCTATGTGGAAATCATTAAGCGTCTGATTTAAAGTTTACTTAAGTCTATATTCTAGGCTTCTACCGTAAACTTGGAAAGCATTGGATTTTGGTTTTCAAAATCTGCACTGTTGCTAATAAGTTTGTTCCAGCAATTACTATATCTAGGAGAAATGCCCGATTTTAGTTCTGTTTATATGTCCTTATAAGGCTATATATTGAATCTGAAACAAGTAGTACCTTCACTTTAGTCTTTTATCCCCTCTTAGCATGTTTCTGCTGTTATTCCCGATCTTGATCTCTGTCTACAATATATGGCAAAAGTTACAAAAGAAATCAAAAACAAAAGTTATAATTGCCAGAGAGAAGATAAATTCTAGTAGATTACCAAATACCAATTCTAGAATTTAGCAGCCCACTCTTCAATCTGGTGTGAGAGATGAGATGTTCCACTGATTTATATCAGCACTGCAGAGGCACATATACACAAATTAAGAAGAAAATTAACAGAGGTGCAGAGCATCAGATCGTACTAGTTTGCATGAATGTGGACAGGATATCAAACTTCAAATTAAGGCAGCTTAATTACTTCATTAGAATACATAATTTCTTCAACAGGCACGCCAAATTTCATTAGACTCGCATATATATATATATATATATATCTACTATCATCTACGTTCACTCCTTAAAAGCATAAAATCAGCCACACTAATCAAAAAATTGCTAAACTAGGGTTCAAATTACCAAAGAGATTTGGAGGTTGACGTTGGGGCATTCGCCAGAGGCGTTGTGGTGGACCGAGATGGTGGAGGGGCGCGCGACGGTGGAAGGCGATTCAGGCGAGAGAAGGTTGGGGCGGTGGAGCTTTTAAACTTCCCACTGCTTGGCGACGCGTGAAGGAGCTAGGCGGAGCAACATCGACGGCGGAGGAAGAAGGGCAAGCTCGATGGTGAACGGCGGGACGGCGGGAATTGGAATCGCCAGAGGAAGAAGAACGCGGGAGGAAGAAGAAGAAAAATGAGGCCGTCAGGGTTTAAATTAAAAAACTTTTAAACGACGGTTTTTGAAGTAAACCGTCATTTAAAAACATATGTGAGAAACAAAAACCACGGTTATACGGAAACCGTGGTTTATAATGTTTGGCGCAAAACTATAAATGACGGTTCCATTTTAACCGTGGTTTATAACCACTATATACGACGGTCGAAACTAGAACCGTCATTTATCTTCTAAGGCGTCGAACTATAAACGACGGTTTATGCTAAAACAGTCGTTTATATAGTGAGCCGTGCAACATATATGACGGTTCTCTTAATAACCGTGGTTTATAAACTTTAAACGACGGTTTCATTGTTAACCGTGGTTTAAAGTCTGTCATTTAAAATCTTTTTTCTACTAGTGTATGGCCTAAAAACAAAGCCTCGTGCCAGGTTTTCTAGCCTTAGCTCTTTTCTTATTCATATTGGTAACAAACCTTCTGTTTCTGACTCCTCCCTTTTTACCTACAAGCATCTACATGACACTATGTACATTTTGGTGCATGTCGACGACATCCTTTTGACTACTTCTTCACACACCCTAATTACCCAGTTTGTTCACTTCTTCTCGACTCATTTCCCAATCTCTGCTACTGGCCCCCTCAACTAATGGTTTTCTCCTCACTCAAACTAAGTACGTTCATGACCTACTTACCTCTACAAACATGTTATCCTCTAAACCTGCAACTACCCCCATGTCTATCACCTCCCATTTCAATTGCATAACCCTTCGAAAACCTCACCCTCAAGGGGTGAGCATTTAATTTGGATATTTTAGATTTATCCAAAACCGAATTAACTGATTTTTTTATTTTAACCGAATTTTCTAATCGAATTTAGAATTTTGGTTAACTGAATTATCCAAATTAAAAAAAATCTCTTTTCTAATTCTAGTCTTTACTGACAAATAGTCAAACACAAATCCTAAATTTCGGCTAGTTGAAATCCGCACTAGCTATAATTTATATTTCAGTTCGGTTTTAGGTTTTTCACTCAAAAAAATTTCGAATTTTGGATAATTTGGGTAACGGTTAATTTGGTTTGGTATTAATTTGGATAATTTGGTTTTTAACCGAAATCCAAATTTTTTTTAACAGTTTGGATTTCGGTTAACCGAATTATCCAAATGCTCACCTCTACCACCCTCTATCGCAGTGTAGTGGGAAGTCTACAGTATTTAGCCCTAATAAGACCAAAAATTTCATTTGCAGTGAACAAAATCTGTCAGTTTATGCATAATCCTATGACTACACACTAGCAGGCAGTAAAAAGAGTTCTAAGACACCTTAATGGGACCCAAAGACTGGGTCTTTACCTCCCGTTGTCCTCCAGCGGTGGCTTCCATGTCTTTTCTGATGCTGATTGGGCTGGTTCACCTCTCAATTGCTGGTCTACAGGAGGATACCTTGTCTTTCTAGGATCTCACCTCGTATCCTGGTCGTCCAACAAGCAGCGCAATGTCGCTCGATCTTCAATGGAGGCGGAGTACAAGGTTGTCGTATGTGTAGCCGCAATGGTCATTTGGCTCCAGAATATCCTCTCCGAGATGGGGATTTCTCTTCCCGAACCATTGTAGATCTACTGTGACAATCTTAGGGTCACCTTCCTCGCCTTCAATCCCGCGCTCAACAGTATAATCAAACATGTTTCGCTCGACTACTTCTTCGTCAGGGAACGAATTACGAACAAAACCTTAAAAATCTCTCATCTTTGAATCGAGGCTCAGTTAGCCGATTTTCTCACGAAACCCAACTCATCTTCTGTGTTTCACAAACATCGATCCAAACTGCTCCTTGCCAGTAGAGTATTTGACTCCCAGGGGGATAATTAACTGACCCATTATTGCCAGACCTTGTCCGACCCATTATTGGTTAGGACCATTCTGTACTTACTCTGTTCAGTTCACTTCTAACATGTCTATATAGGAGTGTAATCACTTGAATATAATGTAAGTCCATGATTACATTTACTATGCCTTTCTCTATATGGCCCCTAAAAAATATCCGAGGATGAGCGATACTTGTCTCAGGAGTGAGGGTTGTACCTATTTTGGGTTGATTTAATCTGATAGATCGATTATTATTTGTATTTTCGCCAGTTCTATTCGCTATTTGTGCGTATTGCCTTAATTTTGTGATCCATACTTCACATTCATCGGTACAATTGTCATTTGTCATGGGAACATCTTTCATATATTGTGACGTACCATGTTTTCAAAAAAGGGAAAATTACATCCCCACCCATGAGGTTTGGCTGAATTTCACAGCCCACCCATATGGTTTGGGAATTTAAATTGCCCACCCATGAACTTCTTCCCGTTTTGCTTCCGTCACCTAATTGTGGGTTCTGTTAGTGTCGACCACGTGGCAGCCAACATGTCAATTTTTAACTGGTCACTGAAATTAATGACATGGCAAGTACTCACTACTCTCATCCCCTCCCATTATCGATTCGATTCAACCTGTCGATTTTTTCCCGCTGCCCTGTCGACCCTGTGTGCGACGCTTCTGCATCTCCAACCCTAATCTCACTCACTCACTCTGGTTTCGCTCTTGCTAGGCTGTGTTCTTCGATTTGAAGCCGCACCGTTTTTCCCGACCCTAATCTCACCTCACTCTCTTTTTTTCTTGTTGTTAGTTGTAGAACTTCTAGCGGTACTAAAGAAGGTGCTACTGTTATAGGGAGTCAAGCCTGCCTTTGAAGCTGTGTTGCCAGAAGTCACAAGGCAAATATGTTGTAGACATCTTTATACTAATTTCAAAAAGGATCATCCAGGTGGGTTATTTACATACAAACTGTTACTCATTTACATTCCTTTATGTTCTGATATAAACTGTAACACTTGTATTTTATATGTCATTAGGTGTGTTGTTGAGAAATATATTTTGGGAGGCTACACAATGTTACACAACAGTGAGCCTCAGAGATGTGATGAAGAGAATAAAGGAATTGTCTTTATGAGCATTCATGTATCTGAGAGAGGTAGACTACGATCTGTGGGTGAGGTTTCACATGCCGAAAGAGATACGAGTAATAGAGACAACTTCAAATTTTGTTGAGTCATTCAACAGCAAGTTGTCTGGGATTATGGGCAGCCCCATATTCTCCTTGCTGGAAAGTCTAAGACGCACTCTGATGAAAAAATTAAACGGCCGGAGAAGTCCATAAGCAAAATGAGTGGGAGAATAACGTCGTATGCAAAGAAGATGTTGTATAAAAACACAAAGGCCGGCTGCAGATGCGCCCACACAGCAAGCAGTGAGTTTGAATTTGAGGTCACAGATTCAAACAGACATTACATTGTAAATCTGAGAGATAAGCACTGACTGCATGGCTTGGGATCAATCAGGAATCCCATGCAAACATGCATGTGCTATACTCAACTGGAAAAGAATGGACAAGGAGCATTTTGTTGATCCTTATTTTTATGTCGAAATATGCTGCCACATATGCACTTGCGATATCTCTATCCCGGACCCTTTGTTATGGCCAGATCCCGATGGTCTTGTCATTTTGTCTCCGCCTTTTCTTAGAAAGCTACCAGGTAGACCCAAGAAAAGAAGGGAAGATGGAGAGGCAAGAGCGAGTACAAAGAGGTCTACTCATGTGACATGTGGGAAATGCAAAAAAGGGGGCACAATTCTAGAACATGTTCAGCACAACTGTTAGAGGAGAGGGTCAAGGTGCGGGTCTGGTTGTAGCAGGTGAACGAGGTGACGGAAACGGTGCCACTCAAGAGGAAGAAACAAGTACTACAAAGGGAAAAAAAAGAAAGAAAACGAGTGAGACAACATCTACAACAAGGGCGGTGCATCGTAAAAGGATGAACACACGTTCGCAAGGTATTTTTTGTTTCTTGTGTTTTACCATTTATTGAATATTGTATAGGTATGTCTCAGCATAGATACTAACTTTAACTATCATTTTTTTGTTTTGTAGGTGTTTGAAGGAAACATACTCTGCTACTTTTTTGGGATTGCGGATTGTTAGCTTGGGATTGTGGACTGCTCTACCTTGGGATTGCGGACTGCTGTACCATGGGATTGCGGATTGTTAGCTTGTTTTTGTTGTTTTTGGATTGTTATCTTATTTAGGAAAAGAATGGATTCTAGCGTTTGATGGTTGTATTTTTTTGTCAAACTCTTGGTTGTTGGAAGCGGTTACACTGCTGGAACATGTTGATGTCCAGTGCCGATTGTTGGAACATGTTGATGCCAGTGCAGATTGTTGTTGTTCAGTGCAGATTGCTGTTAATGATTAATGCATATGTATGTGTCTACTGTTCTCTGCTGATGTTGCCAAGTGCATATTGTTGTACTACTGTCTATTGTTGTCTACTGCTGTCTAATGCATATGTATATATGCAGTGATGTCACTGTCTGTCTACTGCTCTCTAATGCATATGTATATATGCAGTGATGTGCGCTGTTGTCTACTGCTGTCTAATGCATATGTATATATGCAGTGATGTGCGCTGCTGTCTACTGCTGTCTAATGCATATGTATATATGCAGTGATCTGCTGTCTAATGCATATGTATATATGCAGTGATGTGCGCTGTTGTCTACTACTGCTCTCTAATTCTAGAATTTGTATATATGCAGTGATGTGCGCTGCTGTCTACTGCTCACTAATGCTGTGTTTATGCAGTGATGTAGGGCTTATTTAGCAAACAGGGTATTTGTTTCCTTTCTTTGGGAGATTCATTACTATTTGTCCAGTTATGTATTCGCAAGTAAATCTGAATTTTCATTAAACAGAGCAGCATACACCTTTATTTTTCCGCAAATAAACTCTGAATTGTCATTACACAGTACACAAGTTGTAACTAAACTAGAGAGTTACATTTGAGTTGAACCTAAACTAAACAAATTTCAAATACAAAAGTACAATTGCACCAACTATTACATAGGAGATAATAATAAGCTTATTTAATTCAGATTCCAACTCTATTGTATCTCTTTGATGATTGATCTTCAACTCCATCAGCTCATCCCTAAGTTGTCTCACTTGCTGTTGCAGAATTATAAGCATTTGGATCATCAAAATTGACCTCCCCACCGTAAATGTTGGGCCTTAGAAGATGTCCATTATGCTCTCCCTCATACCACCACTTGAAGACGCCATTAGGACAATCGCACCGATAGAACAGTTTCCCACCATTTTCACATGTCAATGCAACGAACAATTGAGTGTTCTTCTTACACTTGCACTTCACATTCACAAATGTGAAGCGGCTGTCACTGTTTCTATTGTTCGATGATGACATAGTATAGAAACTTACCTACTTTGAAATTCAGCAAGATCAATAAGCAACAAACATATTTCATAATAGTAACAACAACATCTAAACAGAGATAATAAGCTTAGATTAGGATTTCCCCCATCATCATAGTTGTACCAAGTTATACCAGTAGTTTTTGATCAAAAAGTGGAGCAACACTAGTTTTTATGTCTACTGGTTTGGAGCAACATAAGGCATACTAATATCGCTACGACAAACCTTATGACATAGAAAACAGGCACCGCTTCAACACTGGTGCAAATTGAATAAAAAAACAATACTGGAATAATAGAGGAAGGAGGCAATAAACATATTTCATAACAGTAACAACAACATCTAAACAGAGATAATAGCTCAGATTAGGATTTACCCCATCATCATAGCTATACCAAGTTATACCAGCAGATTTTGATCAAAAAGTGGAGCAACACCAATTTTTATGTCTACTGGTTTGGAGCAACATAAGGCATACTGATATCGCTAAAACAAACCTTATGACATAGAAACAGGCACCGCTTCAACACTGGTGCAAATTGAATCAAAAAACAATACTGGAATAACAGGAAGGGGCAATTCATATGAAATCATAATGCATATCATACCCACAAAGTCATATGGTAGAGATAACAAGTTGAAAGCTATCCTTAGGATTTACCCCCATCATCATAGCCATAACCAGTAATACCAACATAATTTGACCAAAAAGTGGAAAAGCACCAGTTTTTATGTCTAATGGTTTGGAGCAACATGCAGTATACTGATATCGCTTCAACAAACATTATGACATAGAAAAACAGGTACCGCTTGAACGCTGGTGCAGATTGAATCAAAACAAATCTGGATTAACAGAGGATGTGGCCAGCAGGATTCGATTAAAAAAGTGGAGCAACACCGGATTTTCTGTCTACTGGTTTGGAGCAACATATAGTACATTGCAATCGCTTCAACTAACAGCATGACATAACAACAGGTACCGCTTCAACACTAGTGCAACTTTAATCAAAAACTAAACTGGCATAATTGATGGGGGCATTGATATGAAATCATAATGCTGTTATCATATCCACACAGTCAATCAGCAAAGATTAAAACGGGAGTTAACAAGCAACATAGCTAGGGTTCAAAATGTACACAGAAACACTACCGCAACAAGCAACAATGAAAAGACACGAAGTAAACCCATAATCACCGTTCGAATGGACAACATTGCTAGGGTTTAAAATAAACCCAGAATCACATGTGCAAGGGGTCAACATAAACCCAGAATCACCGGCAGAAGAACAACGCGGCAGAAGAACAACACGGAAGAAGAACAACGCGGAAGAAGAACAACGTCATAAGGGTTCAAATTAAACCTAGAATGAGTGGAACAAGGATCAGTACAGGAGTTGAAAATTCAACTAACACAGTAGAGAACAAGCAACCTTACGAGCAGACCAAGCATCAGTACAAGAGGGAAAATTTTTATACCGGATCTCTAGGGTTCGAAGAAACCCTAGATTCACAACTGGGGAAAACGGTGTGGCTTCGAAATTGCAGAACACAGCCCAGGAAGAGTGAAACCAGAGAGTGAGGTGAGATTAGGGTTGGAGATGCAGAAGCGTCGCGCACATGGGTCGACAGGGCAGCGGGAAAAAATCGATAGGGTTGAATCGAGTCGACAATGGGAGGGAGGGGTTGAGCATCAGTAGGGTTGAATCGAGTCGATAATGGGAGGGATGAGTATGAGTGTACTTGTCATGTCATTAATTTCAGTGACCAGTTAAAAATTGACATGTTGGCTGCCACGTGGTCGACACTAACAGAACCCACAATTAGGTGACAGAAGCAAAACGGGAAGAAGTTCATGGGTGGGCAATTTAAATTCCTAAACCATATGAATGGGCTGTGAAATTCAGCTAAACCTCATGGGTGGAGATGTAATTTTCCCTTAAAAAAATGTGGCGTACTAGTGAGTGATTAATTGGCGTTGGCTAGCTCTAACGCCAAAATGGTGACTATGATAGGGACCTGGCCTCGGTCACAAGGCCCACAACTAATGCCAAAAGTAAGAAGTTAATTAGAGAAGCTTGACCCAAGGCATACCAGATTTCAAATCTAAAGCAGGAATGCGTCCCATCAAAAATGACACAGAATAGATGGAAAGAGAATAGGGGGAAACCAGGTCATTTTCGAATGTGATATACTCGTATATCGCCAATTTAATCACATAATGATGGAGAATGACGCTTCGCTTATAAACCAGGATTTGGCATTTGGTACTATCTCCGTTCCGTCATAAGTGTCCTGTTTACTTTTTGGCATGTTTTTCCACCTAAATACTCCCTCCGTTAATTTTTATATGTCTTTCTAGCTCCTTTGCTTTGTTAAGATTTAGTTGTCATTTTAGATTTTCAAGACAAACTTTATTGTTTTTTTCCACCATTACCCCTATTAATAACAACAACTCCCAAGAAAAAAGATAGTTTGCCACCTTACACACACATTTATTAAAAAGAAAAAGTAAGGTTAGATGAGTCATTTTAACTCATTTCTTAATTCTTGTGCATACAGCCAGAAAGACATCTAAAAATTAACGGAGGGAGTATTAAACATATAAGGTAAAATAATT
Source organism: Limonium bicolor (assembly GCA_023374045.1). Lineage (NCBI taxonomy): Eukaryota > Viridiplantae > Streptophyta > Magnoliopsida > Caryophyllales > Plumbaginaceae > Limonium > Limonium bicolor. The sequence continues at coordinate 412,783,269 of CM041776.1, read as the reverse complement.
TTTATAAAACTAAATTTTATATTATATAGTTTATCATGTAAGGAATCATATGTAAAACTTAAATTTTCAAAATTAATTTATCTTATATGTTAAAAATTGAAGTCAAACGACATGTTCAAATAGTAAATAGAACGGTCAAGGTGGGATCATCTTTCTTTTGCAAACTCGAGATTAAAACTTTCAACTTGAACAATAAAAGTTTTGAACCAATTTGTTTTTTGTCCAAGTCGTCCGGTATCTATAAATACGGAATTATAAAACTCTAATTCTTCACAACAAAAGGAATTTATACTAGAGTTGAATCGTGATTGTTAGAGCATATATTTGATGCAAATAGATAAATATTTCAGAATTGTGATTGTTATGTGAGAGAGTAATAATGTAAGTATATTCAACTGGTTAATAAAAAATACTCTTATAACTATTAAAGGCATGGATATATTTCTTTTACTTAAGTTCTGTAATTTTTCTAATATATAGTCAATTGATCTTAGTGTGTGAAATGTTGCCCAACGAGGTTTATACTGGGGTTTTATTTGAATGAGCCTCGCCTCTGCTAAAACGCCAACAATCAAAGATATACACAAACTAGGTAGGGATGTAGCTAGAAATACTCCCTCCTATTTTAATTATAAGTCGTTTTAGATTTTTTATAATTTTTAAGAAAGTCTTTAAAAAGACTAGTATATCTTACTTTTTGTATTGGAAGAATAAAAAAGTAAGTATACTTTATTCGTAAGATAAAAAATAGAGTGTAATGACAATAATAACTAAAAAAGTATAAAGAGCAAAAGTAGAAAGAAAGATACAAAAAATCTAAAACGACTTATAATTTGAACATAATACTAAAGCCTAAAACGACTTATATTTAGAATAGAAGGGAATGAGAGGATACAAAATAACAAGAGTACAAATTTTGGAGAAGGAAGAGTGCAAAATATTAAATATGTAAAGTAACTTTAATACCAAAAAAAAAGACTTTGAACCCACATTATGATCTTGTCGTATAATTTGCTAAACGATGTTTGTAGTTATAATGATTTTGTTGTACAATATGCATTTAAAAGGAAACGTCAAAACTGTTTGAATTTTATTTATTTAATTTTGTTAAAAAAAAGGATACGTCGTAAGCGATAAAAATAGCTTCAGAATGTCGACATCATATGGTCCAAATAAAAATGTTGACATCTTTACGACATTTCCTTATTTGAAGAAGGAATACAACAATAAATGAAAAATTAGAAAAATCTCAACTGTTGAAGAAATCCAATCCAACATCATGATCATCATCATGTACGAAGAGATAAATCAGTATTAGAAGCTTGTACGCAATAATCATAAGGATAACTAGCCCCGTGCGGAACCTTGAACATACCCTACAAATGGTGTGATTTGCGCCTCTTTGCATTCAGTTAGTTTTATTCTCCTGGCGTTCTTTCCGGGGCCAATTGTTAGGCAACTTGTATATCTAAGCAGGCAAGCAACCGATATAGGACACAATTGTGTTCTTGCATGAGTAAGTGAAAGTCCTACTATCAAGTTGCAAGCAGATCCTGAAGCCGCCAGAAAGCTGGTCTCCTGAATGGTCCAACTTGATCAGCTGCCTGCCTGCCTGTCTGGGAATTGTTGCCTTATTCCTTCTTTGAGGCCAGCTTTTCAGGGTCACTTGCCAAATGGTTCGTTGCATAGCGAAACCATACCCATATATGTTATAGCTTTTTGCGCCACTTTCCATTCCTGTTTTGACTCTCTCGGTGTCTCAGCTCTGTGTTTCTTCACATCACCCCTTAACTTCTCTGGTAAATCATGCCACTTAGGACTTCTTTGTTGAACAGGTAGCAATAGCAAAATGGGAAGTTCAAGCAACAAGACTAACTTCAATTGTCTTCCTGAGGATTGTGTCTCAACCATCCTCTCTTTGACTTCACCTCTAGACGCTTGTCGATCGACGCTGGTGTCGTCCACATTCAAGTCATCCGTGGAGTCTGATCTCGTATGGGAGAAGTTTCTACCACCAGATTACAAGGACCTTGTTTCCAGGTTGTTTGATCCGGTTTCTGTCTCCACATCCTCCTCCCCTGTTCTTGGGTTGTTCCGTAACTTGACCAAGAAGGAGCTCTTCTTTCACATGTGCAGCTCTGTTCTAATAGACGGGGGAAACAAGGTCAGCTCTATCTATCTAATCACTTCCTGTTTTCACCGCCACCCACCGCCATGGGGATACTATCCTTTCACTTTGATAATCAACTTGGGTTTTACTTATATCACTTGTTGCAGATCCTTACTCTCGAAAAAGCAAGTGGACTTAAATCATACATCGTATCACCAAGGGAGCTCACCATCACATGGTCAGACGTACCAACTTACTGGTGCTGGAAACCCTTACCACAATCAAGGTTGCAGAACATAGTCAACTATTCAAACTCTACAATCCTAACAACATTTTGCGGCGATAGAATTTCACTGATCGATTATTAACTAATTGCAGGTTTCGAGAAATTGCAGAGTTAATCACCACATCTTGGCTAGAGATCCGTGGCGAAATTAACCTTAAGTTCCTGTCACCGAACACTATCTACGGTGCATACCTAATTTACAGGGCGACGGAGAGATCATATGGTCTGGACACGATGCCGATGGAAGCGTCGCTCAAGATCGGTGATCGAGCCGAGAGTAGGACGGCGGTGCGATTACGCCAGCATTGCGAGCGAGAACAGATTACGACGATGATGGAGGAAGTCTGGTACTCGCATCGAAGTCAGATGCTGACATCGAGATTGGAGACCGTCAGCGGTAGCGGGAAGTGGGAAGAGAAGCTGAAAGATGAGAGGCAAAGTAGCCCAAAGTTGCGTGAAGGCGGGTACTGGATGGAAATGGAGCTGGGGAAGTTCTTTGTTGATAATAGTGAGGGCGATAGTGGCGATCGGACGGTGAAGATGAGCATAATGGAAGTCAAAGGACATCATTTGAAAGGCGGGTTGATTATTGGAGGAATACAAGTTAGACCTGAGCTCCGTTTGTAGGGGGTTGTTCTTATCGACACAAAAATCGGATTTTTAGCGGGTTAATTTAAGAATCAACAATTGAACTGTATGAAATATGAGTAGTTCCCGTACAGTTGATTAGAATTCTAGTTAACTGAAAAATCAAAATCAAATTTTAATTGATGATATAACGTCATTAACTTATATCATGCGTGCTGTTTATATCATCTTCAAGATATAGTTCATAAACTCTGTATATATTTGTCGTAATTGAGTATACCAACGTATTTCTTCTTAAATTATAAAAAAAGCGTGTTTCTTCTTACGTATTTGTTCTTGGGTAAAAATAAATTACACGCTTTAAAACTTAATAATAGGAAGTAACAAGTAAGTTAAGCATATTAATTTAGATTTTAGAATATGTAATTTATTAGATAAATAATCAGCATGGCTTCGTTCCGACATGTCACAAATGTGGCATAAATGTGGTATTTTTAATTTTGGTATTTTTGACCCAAAATGTCAAACCGCCATCACCGAACAACAATTTTCAAAACAGCCACAAATATACCATTTTCAAAACAACCACAAAACAACCAACAATTTATGCTGCAAATAGAATTAATACTGTAAACAGAGGCGGAGCCAGAAAACTGTAATTAAGGGGGCGAGAATATTTTAATAATATTAATTAATTTTTAAAAATTAATTTTTAATAAATTAATTTAAATTTTCAATACTTATTTATATTTTTAAAATGATTTTATATCACACAGGGATGAGTTGGATTTTGGGTGGAGATAAGTGTGTTGGTATTCGCCCGATGCCCTCACCCTCCGGTCATCGGTACTTGCACTAGCTGTGTGGGTGAACCTCGTGGTTCCCCGGGCACTGGCTTTACTTGTACTTGGGCTGCGCACTTGGGCAGGAGTTGCAAGTGGTGTGCAGATCCCCTTTGACCTTGACGCTTGAAGTTGAGGGAATTGGGATGGCCAGGAGAACTTATCTAATAAGGGTGGTATAAGTCCACTCTCATCCTTGTGGTTATGAGTGGCGCATTCCGGCATGCTGGCATAGCGCAGCATCACCGGAGCCCTGGGGTAATTTCCTTAGGGCATGTCAAGCTAAGTGCTTGCTTTCGTTTGTATGCGAATGCTTGTTTGCTTGAATGCTTGCGTTCAATGTTTCTGTGCGCACGTGTGTTTGCTTGGTGCCGAATGTTGCTTGAATGTTTCTAAGTGTTTTCCGCTGCGTGTCTTCCTGAGTTTTTTTTTTCAGGAAATTTCTCGGCATATCCAGTATTAAATTTAAATTTAAGAATATATTGTTTTGACTACAAATATATGTTTAAAATAAATATTTTATCAATAATAAAATAATATATAATAATAAAATAATAAGTGATAGTTGTATATATATATATATTTGGTTATAGTCAATTATTTTATTATTAAAAAGAATTATTTTTTCAATTCAATGATATTATTTATTCCATTAAAAATTAAAATAATCTTAAGTATTAATACATTTGAAGTGTTATATTAAATACTAATATGTAATCCATAAAATTTTATTTAATATGTAACATCTAATATATTTGCTTTAAACACAATGGTTTATTTCTTTATTTTTTCTAATATATGTAAAAAAATTATTGATAAATTAATATGTATACATATTATAAATTAATTGTCACTAAAATGTTAATAAGGAATAATAATAATAATTAAAGTATATAATTGAATATCTACATATATTTTAACTTTATTAACAAAAAATTGTTTTAAAATGTAATATAAAATTTTTAATTGTAACACCAAAAACGGTAAACACACTGCATAAAACTAACTTATTCAAAACAGCCAGATGAAACCGCCGCCTGCCGAACACTATTTTTCAAAACAGCCACAAAACAACCAGCACAAAACAACCAACAAAACTACCACAAAAAAACCAACAAAACTACCACAAAACAACCAGACCAAAACAGCCACAAAACTACCACAAAACAACCAGACCAAAACAGCCACAAAACTACTACGTTTATACCCACCCTAACGCAGCACATGTCTAAGCTACATAGCCATCTCCTATTTTATTTTATTTTATTTTTACAAAAAAGTAAACAACGAGTTTGAACTAATCTGCCTAGCACCGTGATTTTGTTTTTTTTCCATTTTTTTAAGTATTTTTTTCTTTCTTTATCATTAAAACTTTAAATTGTCGTAACGTTTAAAGTACAAGTCTAAAATGAAAAAAATTATATAATTGTTCATCTAAATTCAAGCTATTCAAAGCAAAACCAGTCATGAATATGTTTTGACAACTTTTTGAAAAATTATTTTTACATGTATAATGTACAGAACATAAAAAAACTTGTACAGATGATCATACAAACATGTACAAATATTCATTAAAACATATACATCCAAACATAAAAGCATGTACATCATCACATTAAAAACATACAGATGGTCACATAAACCTGTACGAATCATTAAATATGTACATCCTTAGATTAAAATTTGTACATATAAAGAGATGGTCATACAAAGATGTTCAGATGTTCATTAAAGAACATGTACATTTTCACATTTGAACATGTACATCGTCACATTAAAACATGTACATTCTCACATTAAAATATGTACATACATCCTCACATTAAAATATCATCATATACATGTAAAATACATTTTTTTTAAGTTGTCAAAATATATTCATGACTAGTCTTGTTTTAAAGAGCTTGAATTTAGATGAACAATGATATAATTTTTTTTCATTTTAGACTTATATATTGAAAATTATAACCATTTAAGTTATTGTTGGTGTATAGAAAAAGAAAAAAGGAAAAAAAATGTTTCACACTCTCTCCGGAACTTCCCAGTTTTTTAATTATAAAATCACCCCTCCCTTATTTTCTATTACAAAACCATCCCTTCCTTTATTTTTTAAATTACAAAATTACCCCTAGATGTAGCCATCCTAGCTACAACCACCCGTATCCAAGAAATTGAGTAAATCATTTATCATAATACTAGTAACTAAGATTTAGAAATTAAGTAGTTTACTTGCATCATAATGTCATATTATATTAAATTATTATGCCGTACTGTGAAGGAGTTAATATAAAACCTCGTATTATGAAGGTGACATTTCAAAAGTTCTCGAAATGGATGACCACGTGAAGTTTGAGCATTTTGTTGTAGAAATCGTCAAAAAGACATTTGAAATATTAACCCGTTGTACAAGATCATGTTATGTCACATCCACGCAAAACATTAAAAAAAGCCAAGATAGAGAGTCAAACTAACCATATCCGGTGTATGCACTTCACGTGTTTATGGTCTCTGGATAATATTCCGGAAAATGTACTCAAATTTGTTTCTTAATGGATACTTTCCTTTCAAAAAAACACATAGATGTGACCAAGTAAATGTCAGGAAAATTCCGGTCAAAGGTTCTTTTTTACCATCTTAATTCCATACAGAGAGTGTTTTTTCCTGTGATTCCATGACAGTGGTGTTTTTTACTTTTTGCTGTATAGGAAGCGCACAATAGAAATCAGTCTACCGACCGACTGACTTCTATTATGCACCTCCCTAACATTTTTTTTTTTATTTCAGGTCAGCCTCCTGGGAGACTGACCTGCAGTGTACGCCATTAAAAACCAGAAATCGAAAAAAAATAAACCTAAAGCGCACAAATACTGAACTCCTCTCCTTTTTCCTCATTTCTTCCGCCGCATCCAACTTCTCATCCCTCCTCTCTATAAATCTCCCCATTCTCTTCTCATTCCCCTTCACCTTCACGAACCAGCCAGCCACCTCCATTCCCCCTCTCAAATCGCCACTTCCCCGCATTCCCCCTCTTTGCAGCACATCCCCCCCCCCCCCCCCCCCCCCCCCCCCCCCCCCCCCCCCCCCCCCCCACACACACACACTTGCGCAGCTCTCCACATCCACAACCAGTCCACCTCCCCACCTGCTACTCTATCCATTCAGGAGAAGCCATGGATTCGGGACAGTATCATTTATTCGATTCGCCAGGACCGACTGAGGAACAACCATTTAGGTTGCAAACGACCCACAATTCTGCAGCTTATGCATCTATTTTTTTACTTGAATTAGTATTATTTTTTAAAAAAATATTTATTGTTTTTAGTGATGCGTATTTAGTATTTGTGTTATATTTATGGTAATTGATTATATGCTAGTGAAATTATATTTACATTATTAACAACATTGTTAATTCGTTAATTATAATGTAGCTTTACAATTATAATCTAACTTTATAACTAGAATGTAGAGATGGTCAACATTATAGTTTCTTTAATTATAATGTAGCTTTATAATTATAATCTAACTTTATCATTAGAATGTAAAGATGGTCAACATTGTAGTTTCTTTAACTATAATGTAGTTTTGTAATTATAAATATATTTCTTTAATTATAATGTAGCTTTATAATTATAATCTAACTTTATAATTAGAATGTAGAGATGGTCAACATTGTAGTTTCTTTAATTATAATGTAGTTTTGTAATTAGAAATATATTTAGTTAATTATAATTTAGCTTTATAATTATAATCTAACTTTATAATTAGAATGTAGAGATGATCAACATTGTGGTTTCTTTAATTAGCATGTAGTTTTGTAATTATAAATATATTTCCTTAATTATAATGTAGCTTTATAATTATAATCTAACTTTATAATTAGAATGTAGAGATGATCAACATTGTAGTTTCTTTAATTAGAATGTAGTTCTGTAATTATAATTATATTTCATTAATTATAATGTAGCTTTATAATTAGAATGTAAAGATGGTCAACATTGTAGTTTCTTTAATTAGAATGTAGTTTTGTAATTGTAAATATATTTCGTTAATCATAATGTAGCTTTATAACTATAATCCAACTTTATAATTAGAATATAGAGATGGTCAATATTGTATAATCGGAATGTTGCATTATTAATCTGAACTTTATATTATAATTAGCATTTTGATTAATTACCGTTGAATAAAAATAACAATAATTGATTAACTTATACAAAATAAATAGTCGTAGTTAAGAATTGAACTAAATTTTACAATTATTTGTTTTAGATTTAATTTTATATCTTCCTTTGTTAATTGTTTTATAAATACTTGTTTTATTGCTCAGAGGTACGAACCTTATAGAAATCGTACCCTAAGAACCAGATCAAATTGGAAGGCTCAGGTTCCTCATCCATCTATAGCCCCATACATTATGAGAGCTGGTTTGTTCAAAGTTTATGGGTTGGGACTTACCACTAGTAGAGGGATCATTAGCGTTTTGATAGAGAGGTGGCGTCCAAAGACGTACACTTTCCTTATTCCGTTTGGTAAGGTGACCATCACACTAGAGGATGTTCATTAACTGTTCAGGCTACCGGTGGAGGGGTACCCCTTATGTTTGAGCACCAATATATCTGATGTGAATGCAGAGTGCATGGAGCATCTTGGCGATGTACCACCCACCTGTAAAGGCAACCAAATCCCTATAAATTGGCCGGCCTCTAGATTTGTGGAGACTAACCCGGACTTTCATCTTGTTGACCCTGTGATACACCAGCAGCATGCGAGGGCCTTCATGCTTCGAATGTTTGGTGGTCTCTTGTTTCCTAATGCAAATGGAGCATGCATTGATGTTGCATACCTCCGACTCTTTGAAGACTTTGACAGGGCTGGTCATCTGAGCTGGGGTTCTACTTTACTTGCGCATCTCTACAGAGAGATGTGCAATGCTACCAAGTACAATTCAACCTGTCTGAATGGTTGTATCAAGTTGTAGACTATATGGGCGTATGAACGCCTACCTCATTTTCGTCCCAAAAACTTGATTGATCCACCACCTGAACTTCCCCTAGCTTACAGGTAACATCTTCAAACGAATTTTCCCTATGTTAGTAATGTTATAGTCCATATAAATTTTCTAACTTGTTCTTCGTTGTAGATACAATGGGAAGTTGTGCAACATTGACTCACACTCGGCTCGTGCCTACTTAGACACGCTGCCCGTTCCACCCACGCAGAGAGAGGTGAGAACCCTTTTCATTGTATTTTGTTTATTGTTTGATTGATAACAAGTCTAACAAAACCTGTTGTGTGTATATGTAGTGGATTTGGAAACCATATGGTGAAAGATCACCAAATCCTCAACAATTTGTGGTATGTGTGTTTGTCATCCACTACAATGTGGTGGAAGGTCATCAGGCTGATCGGGTGTTGCGGTAGTTTGGCGTGGACTAGCCAATACCAAATCCTCCCCTTGATTGTGATTACCTTCACGTTATTACAAGGTCTAGGAGGATTGATGCTAAGTGGTGAGAGATCTTCAGCGACTACATATATACGTATGTGGTTCGACAGACAACAGTTTCAAATTCCACTTGCACAGTTACCGAGGAGTGTCCCACTTGATATGAGGAGTGCATACATGGTCTGGTACCGACAACACTCGATCGTTTGGTATACCGAGGAGAGTAGACGGAATGTGATCACTGTAAGTGTCGTTTATTCAATTGTTCATTGTTTTTTGTTTATAATATATCCTTAACTTAAATATGATGACATACATGAATAGGCAAGCACGCTGGAGCAATTGCAGCATATTCTAGTAAACCAGGGTGTTAGGGATTTTGCATCCCAAGTGTCCCAGACACTGGATGTCGGTCACTTCCAAAGAGTAGGCCACTTTGACCAGAACTTCTCAAGCCATGCGCCTCAAATGATGGACATTCAATACCCTGCATATGTCATCCACGACAACCCTCCTCCCAGAGCAGTCAAAAACTGGCCGTACAGTCAAAGACGAAGAGGGCCGCGTCGTCTGGCAGAACCTATGGAGGCCGAGCATCAGCCACATCAGGCAAAGGAGCCACAGCGGGCAGAACAGCCATGGATGGCCATCGTCCGGTCATACCTCCTATTCCCATACACTTACACTAGGTACGTCTGCTCCAGTACACTCTTTATTTGTCGATATTATGGTGGGTCAGCTGCCACCTGATTTTGGGACACAGTTTGATGCGGGGCCAGGGTCATCACATACTACACCCTCACCCAGGACCAACCCTACCACATACGACGCTTCTTCTCTTCATCTTGGGGAGATGGACTGGACAAACATGCCCGCACCTAGACAGCAGCCTGCGATGCCAATGGATCATCCGTTGTTAGCACCTACTGACACCATGGTTCTCAAATGCAGCCTGATCAATCCAGCACACCACCCACCACGCAGACAAACCAAATATGGTTGAGAGGCCAAAATTCTAGGACTAGGAACCCTTGATACTATAATGCTTCGATTCTTCTCCATAGATTGTTACATAGTTTGTGTTTTATTCCAAGCTAATGTATGTTTTTTATTTATGTATTGGGAAATGCAACTGAAAACGTGATCAATGTAACCTATGGTCTTTACTGCTTTTGGTTTGTTATGAAATTTAGTATAAGTTTTAAAAAACTGCTTGTCGGTGCTATCTTCGTCGATTAATTTGAAGTTGTAAATGACATCCGTTTTGCATGGAACTTTTTGTGTGTGAAGTCTTACATGAGGAAAACATTGATGTAAAAATTTAGCTCCATCGGACATCAACTACTGGTTCTAAAAAATCACCAAAGTAGGCAACATACACTAACAATGAATTATTAAAAACTGCTATGTTGGGTACTTTGTGATATTTTTTGAAGCACTTGCTGAACTTGGATCGATCTAATTTTTGCAAAAATGTTGTGGGCATGTAGTACTACACGTACACATATTTACAAGGTCAACAGATGTCATTTACTCATTCAAATTCTATGCGCAACATAGCACCAGCATGCAGTTTTATATAATTGAATTATATGCTATGTTGGGTACTTTGTGATATTTTTTGAAGCACTTGCTGAAGTTGGATCAATCCAATTTTTTTCCATGATGTTTTGGTGACATAGCACTACAGATACACAAATTTACAAGGTTAACGAATGTCATTTGGTACTTCGAACAATATGTCAAACGTAGTACCAGCATGCAGTTTTTATAACTCAAACTAGCCGTTGAAATAACCGTTGAATTAGCGGTTGAACTAGCCATTGGGCGTGTCAGTGGTCGTTACTCTTGTATTATAAAATATGGTATGGGTCTCCAACCTATTCATTCCTTACATCCTGTTATCAAACTCTTTGTAATTGATTTATTCAATTCTTCATATCTTACACCAAACTTTGCTCCCAAAATCAAATGGAGTTTCCTTTTAGTTTGCACGTTAACTATGTAGCTACTTTCGGCCGCCATGGTGCACAGTTTGATCAAAGGGTGGGGCATAGTCGCATAGAAATAAATATACCATATCCTAATAATCTCTGTGAACTACAATGACGGGTAGTTCGTGCTCTACAGTCCCTCCTTGGTAGAATAAACATAGCGATAATGGTGTATTTGGGGCTGGATGATGACTACGAGTGGAATTTTATACACATTCGAACTGATGCATCTGTTCGCCGGATGATGGAAAATTATATGGAGTACAATGATTTCATGGATCATATTCCATTACTAGTTATCTATGATCCTATTGAGCTAGGTGATGATGATTTCCAATTGCAAGAGTCAACTTACGAGATGTGAAGTAATATAATAGGACAATGAATTGAGGGACAAAGGTCAAGAAACAATTAGGTTACTCGTTATTATGTAATTTATCGTAAAACCAGAATGTAGTTTTTTTATAATTCAACTGTTTTTTATGTTAGCCACTCTGTCAATTATATTGTAAAACACTTGTTGTAACTTTATGGAACTAGTATGTTTACAAGATGTTGTGGTAATGTACTGCTCTACATACACAGATTTTATTCCCCCATCCAATCCCTTGTCCACTTGTTGAAGGATTAGATGAAGATGCTATCGCATATGATTCTACAGATAAGATTCCCCCCCCCCCCCCTAGTGGATTTCGATGCCATTCCCACTTTATGACTATGTGATTTCCTTTCCCCTTATGTACCCCCTTATCCCCAAATCACCACTACAAATACAACATGCGTTTTCCTTTCTATTTCACAAATAACCACCCAAAACCATTGTCAATTCTACATTGCATAAGCATACGATAGGTCATAGTGCACTTCATCAACACATTTCAGCAATGGAGATCCCTTGTACTATCTTGCTTGACATTGAGCCAATTACCAACGATTCAGGTTTGCATTTTGCTAAAACATATTCAACTGTCCATGTGGATTTTGAGATCTACATTGATATTACATTCGCTGAGTTTGAGAATGTTGACGAGACCGGATTGAAAGAGCGTTACGGTTACTATTGTGTGGTCCAATCGATACTTCATCGATTACTGCTATGCTCCCAGCTGCACCCCGTATGAGAGCCTTTACAGATAAAACGAGATGTCTACCTTCAAAGAATGATTGAACATTTCGTGTTTAATCAACAATTATATACTAGAGTATAACTTTATGTCCTAATTGCATTCAAGGAAGATAACCCATTACAGTTACCACCAACAGGCATAGCTTTGCCAGAAGAGTACGATGACGATTACGATTCAGATGACACCGAACAGGATGGTTAGTATGGAGGTGGATGATACAGGGACATCCCATGTTAAGGGGTCAAGAGATCCGATAGGTGGCTCCTCCTATGAGGGACGGTCTTGCCTACAACAAGCACGTAATAAAAACTAAATAATTATGCCTATGTAGTTATGTAACCCAATATTTGTTTTTTTTTTTGCGTATTTGTAGTAAAACAATGATGGATGTCATTTATCAGAATAAGAGTTTTATATTATTCAATAGTTCTCTATATTCGTCACTGTGTGCATCTTTCTGAAACAAATGCATGGGTAAGCAATGACATCCGTCATTGCCTTATTCAAATACAAGAATGAAACAGTAAAACAACAACTACATTTCATACTAAATGATATTATTGCATTTCGTTTGTTCGACACTTCATGTCATTAGTTGAACTGGACTAGGATTTGAATCCTATCCATATGCTTGATGTAGTCCATGTAATTTTCTACCATCGTCTCGACGTCTGCATCTTCAGTGATAACCATTAGCTCCCATAAAGGAATAGGAAAGTTGTAACTCAATGATCTGTATATTATTGTAATTGTACGGAGAGCGTTGCTACTCAGACCCATACATTGACGGATTGAAGACATTAGCGCTTCAAAAGAAGGGATGAATTGCATTTCAAGATCCAGTATCCGTGAAGTGTCGGTTGGACGGAAGTTGAAGCCAAACCTATCCACTATATGAGTGTAATCTATGAACAATCTAATTGGTAGGTTCATTTTGGCGTAAATAGAGAAATGGTAAGGAAATGATGTGAAAATGGTCAGAACTGTCAAAGGATTGTCTTCCTTTTATACTGGTTTCTAATCTACCTTAGTTAAGGCTAGCATTGAAAGGCCATGAATCACATTCCATTAATAAGATAAGATGTTGTCACAGTATGGGCGTGGATAAGATGCTTTGATTGATAAGGTCCATACATAGCTCTTTTGTTAAAGTTGGAGGAGGTAAGATGCTATATTGAAAACTTTCTGATTGTGATATTCTCCAAAAGTTTTGAGATCTAAACACAGAATAATAAAACAATAATTGATCTTCATATTATACATTTTATTTGCAATGTGGTCGTTCGACACTTTATAATAGTAGATAGCAACAACAACTAAAGTTCATACTAAAGGATATCGTCGTTTGTGCTTACTTGATGCACGACCTAACGATGTAGCAGTTATAACGGTAATGACCTTACATTCAAATACAACACATCACTAATCATCTACTTCCCTATCGTCATCAGTGTTGCACGCTGAGGTGTCACTATCGCCTTCATCTTCTACAGTCTCTTCTATTGAAGTCTCTGAGTCTGAGATGTTAACAAAAACTGGAGGAGTGAGCGAATAGGTAACCGAAATCTCCATTCTGTTGCCATAGACATCATGATTACCCTCGAACATTTGTAGCATCTGGCGTATATCATGGTCATAGGTAATGAGCAGCGGAGTCCATGCGACGTCGGGGGGAGACTCATGAAGGAATCTGTGCATTATGGTGTGCACGATGTTGTTCCCTGCAACACATGACCTTAAAGCATTCCCCATATAGTTGTATAAATCGTGCTATGTTATTGACCGGTGAATATCGAAATCAATAAAACTTGAATTTGCTTGTCTTTCAAAATAAAATCTGGTTTCATAGAAAGAGGGAGTAACATGCACACACAAGGTACACGGTAGATCCATTACAAAGGGTAGAAGGAAAGGAATGATGCAGGGGTTGTTGAGCAATGAATCCAGTATTTATAGGAAGGAAAGTGCAGCATATGGAGTATATTGTGGATTCAAATTTGCACTTTAGTTAAAGGGAGTAGTCTTTTCTCCTGTTTAAGTATTATCAAAAGTGAGGCAGTACACTCATAATGAAGAAAGTGTGAGCAGTGGAAAGATAAGTCACATGGTGTCCATCAAAGTACTTGTAGTGTAAATGACAAGACAACACAATGAAGTAGAGTGATGTAGTCCTAGAAAATAGTAACTAGAGGACTGCCTTATGAAAATTCCATGAATAAAATTCAAACTAGAGATATAAATACACCCACTGAAGGACAATGTGACAACCATAGGCTCATAGAAAGGAATGGGGAAGCTATAACTCAGTGCTCTATATATAATTGTAATTGCACGGCGACTGGTGCTGCTCAAACCCAGTGGCCGACGGATTGAAGACATTAGCACCTCGAACAAAGGGATAAAGTGCAATTCAAAATTTCGTATCTACGACATGTAAGTTGGACGGATGTTGACAACACTATACTGGCACACAAAATTGATGCCCGTTAATGAAGCTTATTTAAGATGCTTTGAGTAGACAACACTTGATACAAAAGTACACATTAAGTTACTGTACGTCTGACATGTCAATCCTTATTGTAATCAATCCTTATTGCTATCAGAGTGTATGAGGCTTATAAACTCTACCAGTCCCGATCTAAGGTCGTTCCAACGTCCATAAATACCTCAACCATCATTGAAGTTTTTTGATGTATAAACCATTGCCATTTCACCCTTCATTCAAGCTGTATCTCTAAAATGTTTATTCATTATATGATGTATATGCACCACACGTCATCCTTTGATTATTCTGGTTTTTACTTCGAACCAACCGAACACAGCACAACGCGCCATCTCACGATCACTAATTTCTTTGACTTCAACTATTTCAAATTCCTAGTTTAGTGTAACCTTGATTGTGGCAATAATAAGTTCATTCTAACTACCATTGTCTTCCGAAAAATGATGTTTCCTCACCCAGTGCCTTTCTGGAGCCAGAAGGTAATCACAAATGACGAAGACGTGCGTCTTATGGTTGAAAACTACATAAACAACAACCAACACATGGGTATGATTCGGCTGCTGGTAGAGTATGAACCGAAGGTTGATGGTTAATTATGGTCGTCAAACTATGACAAATTATTAGCAGTTCTAAGTAAGTTTTTCATATCTAAGTCACTCTCCGATGATGCTCTTCCTTAGTAATGTACTGTTGTTATTTGTTCCCTTCATTGGGGATGCTTCTATAATTCAATAAACATTGTTCTTGCCTTAAGAATCACGAATACATATAGTGATACATGATTATTTAAATGATCAAACTAAGACCATAGTTATAACACCACCAAATCACCACTACAAATACCTAATTTTAATACAATACAATAAATTGCATTATATTCTTTTTGGGTGCTTGCTAAAGGCACAACCTATCTTAGCAGGAGCAGTTGGTAAGCAAAAAAGAGATTGACAACACATATTTCTTCAATCATAACTAGCATTTAGGTAGTTTCTCCTAATATGTCCCCAATGTCGACACAGCCCGCACCTTCAGCTTTCACGTTCATACGCCTCATCCATCTCATTTGGAATACGTGAAAATGTTAGACGTCCTCTAACTGTACGTATCATATTTGGGTCAGGAACCACAGTGAGGCCGACGTACGAAGGCCAGTTGCCTTGGTTCCCTAAAGGAACAAATTTGTTCTCCTGATATGCCTGTATCATGTTATCAAGTCTGTAAACATTATGAACATAGTTCTTCCAATCAAGTGTGGTGCTAGAACAAACTGTCATGACATGTGAACAGGGGTACTTAAAAGCCTGCCACTCCCCACATTCACATAGTCTTTCGTTGATTCGGACGACGAATTTACCTTTGTCTCGCCTTAGGGTGGCATCACCATTGTCAACGACCTTGAATACCAAATCTAGCGAATCAATGACAACCACACAGTAATAGTTCGATAGGATTTGAATCGATCCGCTATTCCTCTGTGCAGTATACATTTTCAAGTTATCTCGGAAATAATCAATTAGCTTGTACAGTGTACTATCCACAATTGCTGTCATGGGCAGCAAGCGAACCATCTTCAACACACCGTTCATGCACTCAACCAAATTGGTGGTTGTATGACCTCACCTTCTACCGTCATCATAAGCACGGGACCATTTCTCCACCGGGGGATCATTGAAGAAGGCAGCAATCGAGGGGTGAAGAGATATTAAATGGCTCAATCTTTCATCCACAATATCCTTCCTGAACGAGTTACCTAACAACATACAAAACAAAATGTAAGAGTCATAAACAATTAATACTAACTTACAGTAAATAAATAGAAGTATAAAACAAATAATTACCGGTATTTATCAAAAACTTCTTCCATTCCTTGTTCTCATATCTGGTTTGAAAGTTTGAAGCTACATGACAGAGACACAAGAAATGTTCTGCGTATGGTGGAAGCCAGTATTGATCCTCCCTCATAATTGATTATAGCTACGACACGGTCAGTAATTACAGTGACATCACAACGTGGCCCGATAACTTTATTACGCACACAATAGAGAAAATATTTCCAGTCATCCCTGGATTCCCTGGAAACCAAGCCGAAAGCCATAGGAATAATCTTGTTATTACCATCTTGCTCAACAGTAACTAGTAACTTACCCTTGTACTTCCCTTAAAGGTGAGTCACATCTATTTGCAATAGGGGTTTCATGTACTTGAAAGCAGTTATGCATGGGCCGAATGAACAGAAACAACGCTTAAATTGTCTAACTGATGTAGTTTGCATCTCGTTCTCAAACACAACATTAGACTCCAAATCCACAAACGAAGTAGGCAAGTAATGTCTTATGGTTAAGATGTACCTGGGTATTTCAGCATGTAACTGTGCCCAATCCCCATAAACTCTTCTTATAGCTCCAGCACGGCCAACCAAGCTTTTTTGTAGCTTATTTTCCTGATATACTCCTGGCGGATTAATTGAATAACCATCTTCACTTGTAGTGTCGGATTCTCCTTCACTCGAGGAATCATCGCCTCGGCAATGAAATGGTAGGTTATGAACATTATTCTTGTTCAAGACAGGAGAACACGAGTGAGGAGTGAACTTGCGTATGCGTCATTCAAATGAATCCTTCAAGAGAGAAGCTCGAAAATAGAACTTGCATCCTTCACATTGTCGACACTTTAACGCGTACACTTTTCTGGTGTTTTCTTGTGGTAGAAAATCAACATTTTTTTGCAAGTGATAATCTTTGACAACCATAACGAGAACATTTTTGTTCGTAAACTCCTGACCTTTGACAAACTCTTGCCCTGGCCTCCAATAGGGTATACCACGTCGGTCGACATCTGAGGGCATTTGGCTTATGGCTTGTAGGTCTACCTGTGTTAAGAATGAAGCAAAAGGTGTGTATGGTGTTGAAGGTTCGGCTGGTGTCGAAGGACCGGCTTCGTCAACATCATCACCATCATCACCATCAGGGAAGTCTTCTAGCTCCATCTCAGGATCATCTTCCAAACTTTGTTCATCAACATCCAAATGAACGGGGTTGTTCTCGATAGAAGTTGTCCCGGTGGCTCGAACTTCACTTGTACTTCCAGGTTCCTAAGGATATCGGGATTCTATAAGAAGTTCAATATCATCATCCTAACACGAGCGTCGTTATCTTGAAAGAGGAAGAAATGAAGGGACTGGATATCTGCTCTCGAGCTTCCGATAAACAATGGAGATAATTATGTAATTTCCTCCAAACTCTAAATCTAATTGGTTTTTAACATGATAAAGAACGAAATGTGGTAAATTCATAAATGTGTGTGAATATAAACCTAGAGAAAGGGGAAATATGAAAATATACTCCATGATTTCCATAGTTGAGATCTATATAAAAATATAGAGTATAGAGATTTTCATAGTTTGTATTAATTTTTTGACAATCAGAAGAATAAGAAGCAATGTGAATTTGTGAAAGTTAGTTTGGTTTGAAGAAGAAGAGTATGAAATACAATTGAGTAAGAAAAGGTATATACAGTGGCGGACCCAGAGTTTAAAACCTGTGGGGGCACTTTGACCGAATAAAAATCTAGCAAATAAAATATTAAAATTAAATTTTAAAATAATATTTAATATAAATTATGTTTGCTCTATACGAGTTTTTATCATCTGAAAATCATACATAATAATATATATTATTAATGAACTTACTATATCTGATTCCACATAAGTGTAGATTATCATTAACCAATTCTCCCATCTTAATACTCCCTCCGTCATGAATTGACCGTCCTGTTTACTATTTGCACATGTCGTTTGACTTCAATTTTTAACATGTAAGATAAATTAATTTTGAAAATTTAAGTTTTGCATATGATTCCTTACATGATAAACTGTATATTACAAAATTTAGTTTTATAAAATTATTTCATCTTATATGTTTAATATTGAAGTGGAAAAACGTGTCATAAAGCAAACAAGACGGTCAATTTAGGACGGAGGGAGTATATTTTATGAGTAGAGATGTTTTTTCCCTAATAATTGTAGTAACTGATAGAATCAACATAAATTTCAAACATGCACTATTTTGAATGTTAAAATATCATATTTGAACTACATTATTTAATTATCTAACATTTATTATCTATTTTTGTTATATATAGACACATATATACTTATATCACGTGCCCCCACAGCTCACTACATAAGTCCGCCACTGGGTATATGTATATATTTAATGTGGTGGCTAAGTAGTCGTTAATAGCCGTTACAAGAAAAAAAAAAGATCTGTTAGCTGACTAGACGCACACTGCAAGTCAGCTTGCTAGCGCCTCCTATGTATATCAACCAACGGATCTTTGTTCTCTTATAAAGGAGGCACATAATAGAAATCAATCAACCACAGAATTAGAAATTATACACTTTCTTATAGAATTAAGATGGTCAAAGACCCTTTGACCTAAATTTTTCCACTAAATGTCCTCAGCAAATTTTATTTCATACACTCTTAATGGTTCTAGAAAATGTTGAAGCTTTAATGTCACATCCACGCAAAAGATTGAAATCAGCATCGAGACTTATGCTCTTTATCATCTGCCAAGATAGAGAGCGACGGAAGAGAGAGTATCTTATACCAGGTGTGACCAAGTAAATGCCCTAAAGATCCAGTTGGTCTTCCTCCTAGATGAAGTTTTTTATAGCATAAATTCCTTATGCTTCTAGATCAACATTGTATTTTCCTTCTCTAATTGACCTTTCTCCTATACTACCAATATAGTTAACAAGATCTATGACGCCAAAGGTCCTTTGATTTTAAAGAATGTACGACCATGGCCGCATATAACCAATTGAAAAGAACGTTGGGCTGACCGTCTCCTTGGAATAGTAATCTCAGCCTAGCTTAAATCTAAGAAAACCCTAAGGTTGGGCTCTTGAAACCATATCTTCAGCTTCTCAAGCTTTTTTTTTAATCGGTGACAATAGTGGGTGAGCTTAGAATCAGGACTTGGTTCAAGGGTCCCGGCTTGGTTCAGCTTCTCAACCTTTAACCGATCAATTGTGTCAATATCCTTAAAACTATGGTCAGAATGATGTCACCATCTTAGGAAAAGTGAAATCCAACAACTGTTAAGGCTAGGCACGCAATTTTAACTGTTCGGTACCGACATGGATGTTGAACGGGTGTGTTACAAAGCAAATTGTGACCATTTGCAGAGCCCAGGCTTCTTCTGATCGCGGCAACCCTTCTACTATCAGGTCATGAAGACGAAGACAACTCCCTTATGAGTTATGACGACACCTCCTCCTGCATACGTCCGCAGACCCTATAGAGACTATTATTCTACCTTCCTAAAATCTTGTTTTACATCGAATAAGACGAATTTTGCCATTCTAGATTCCAAGTTTATGAAAAGACAATTCAAAATTACAGCAGAGAAAGGACTGAAATTGTCTCTAAAAATTCAAAATCAAAATGCAAACAATACGGAAAAAAGAAACTAGACTGAAGAACTCGACGAATATCAGAAGAATACAGAGAGTTATACAAAACGCGCACGGACAATTAAGTAGAAAATTCTTGAAAATTGTTTGGGATAGGGGGCTCAGAAAAATGTAAACGACTATTCTCCTTGGCCACCATGAGCGGCCTCGAAGAGCTGGGATTAGAAGTAGCTAACATCACCGCACCCGAGCCAAGAGGACCAATTCTTAAAAACAGAGAAGGTTATTATTAACGAGAGGGAAAACGCGTAAAACAACCAAGAGAAAGCACAAGCAAAGAAAAAAGTAATATTCTAAATCGCGAGAGATTGGGCTCAGATAAATGTTAGAAACAAATTCTTCTCCTTGGCCACCACAAAGGAAGCCTCGAAGAGCTGGGATTAGAAGTTATATCATCACAGCACCACAATCAAATTACTCGCACCAAGCTCACAATTACGAAACTACGAAAAAGAGGAACAAGATTGAAAACCCAAATCATATCAGAAAGCAATTTGAAACCACATCTAGGAGGACACTATCTGCCAATATCTATGGAACGGAGGTCATTCAATAGATTAACCGAAGACTTTATAGCCACATGAAAGTAGAGAGGAAAAGGCGAACGGCAGGGAGATTAGGGTTAGGGTTGGGTTCTATTGAGGAAATAGAGGAGGGCATCTATGTTTGCCAACAGCCGAAGTCAGGCCCATGAGATGGGGCTGGCTGGGCCCACTAATCTAAGCTTGGAGAGTTAGGTTGCTAGCTGGCGATTTGCGATCTACTTTTGACTGTTGATCCAAATTTGGTGAGGTGAGTAGCTTAATAATCGAGTATCCCACCGATTTCGTTCCAAAAAAAAGAGCATCCCACCTTTCGTTCCGTCTCTATCCAGCTATAGCTGTTCCTACAATTCCGTTAATTTTCTCATTTCCGTTTTTGATTAGTTGAACTTTATTTCATTTCGGTTTTTGCAAATATATTAGGGAAAATTACATATCCCACCTATGATGTTTGACAAAAATACACACTTTAGCATCGTCCATGTAACATTTCATCAATTTTGGACACGTTTAAGCATCTTTTAAATTGAACAAAACTTAGAAAAGTTGGATGTAAAACGAGGGAAACCACATGGGTGGGGAAAAAAATTTTAAAACCTCGTGGGTGGAGTGTGTAATTTCACCAAACGTCATAGATGGGTCATGTAATTTTCCTTTAATTTTAATTATATAAATTTTCTTCAAAATTGTAACATTTCTTTTAAAAATTTATATTACTTTTCTAACAAAATCCAGTTTCGATTTTTGGTTATTAAGTAGAAAATATTTTCATTTTTTAGTTAATTCGATTTTTGGTTAATTCACTTATTGAATTAAATTTCATTTATAACCAAAAGGTAAAATTCACAATATACCTCTAAAAGTTTTAGTAATTCAACATACCCTCACTCGGAGCATGGTCACAAGATACCCCTAAAAAGTTTCAAAATTTACAAAATGCCCCTAACCCTAATAACCTTAAATAACGAGTATTTTACCCCTGGCATTACAAGTCATGTTTCAAGTTCACAATATGCTCATTGTTTCATTTAGTAACATTTTATGAATTAGTTCAAAAATCTAGTGACATTTTATGAAATTTCCCAACATTATTATTCTAAAATTTCAAAAAATGCTCTTGAATAAAAAAATGGGCATATTGTGAACTTTAAACATGACCTACATGGTTAAGTGATTGACATCCGAGTGGTGGAGGACTGGAGTAGGAGGCGGAAGGTCCTGAGTTCGAATCCTCTTACAACCCACTTTGGTGGAGGAATGGAGTTTATTCTCTTATTGTAACACCCCTACCGCTAATCCTCTACTTACGGCCTAATCGTCTCGGTTATCTTACTACTCGCAGCGGAAATACAATTACTACGGCGGGTGATACAACGTCGCTAACCGCCCATACGGCTAGCAAGGCTTACACTACATACAGTAACGGTCTGATAATCAAGAAATACCGAGCTACTATAAATACTTCCAATACATAATTTTGTTTATTTACAATGCTTGATTACCGAGTATCCAAAAGTATAAGTAATTACATCTCTTCTTCCAAGTTTACGAAAATCATGAGTTTCAACAAACTACTCATCTCTACAATTTCATAATTCTTTCAATATCCAAAAGAGTGTACCTCATGGTACACCGGCTAATCAAAAAGGCATATAGCCGTGTACAACTTGGTACACCATTCATGATCTACTAACTACACCAAAAAGAAATCAATCTTGATCTCATCACAATCTTCACCCTTCACGAGCACCTGTAAAATTAAAAACAATGCCCCAAGGGGCTCAGCAAAACGCTGCATATAAACTTCGCATATACCGCGTGCTAACTAGGGTACGCCGACTAATTGGTCGACTATACATGGAGTTCGTTTAATACATGCATACATGCTATTACATATAACAATACATTCATACAAGATACAATACTTACAACTGAAGGCAATACACAAGCCAAACAGTAATACAATACCATTCACAATGCTTACTTCATCATTGGTTAGCCAGTTACCCATCCGGGTTAATCGGATGTTCTTTACTCTTTTACTCGGTACCATATTACTAACACAATCTTGTTCATACAATACTTATTTACTTCTTCTTACTTACTTACTTACTCTTACTTACTTACTTACTCTTACTTACTTACTTATACTCATGTTAAGTTGGTATGACCTCCGGGCAGGGACTACACCGTCCCACCATCGGGCTTTAGGGTGGCTCACTAATCCAGGATGCTACCCATTTAAGGGGTTTGGTCCATGGAAAAGATTAAGGCCAGGATTTGGATCCAACCTCTTGTGTCTCCTCCTCCTCACGTGTGGCCAAAACTGAAATACCCCAAACCTAAATATGCTAAGTAAACATCAATATATGATGTAGTGAGGCTAAAATATGCCTTAGAGAGATTGGTAGACAATTTAAACCAACAAAAACACAAGAAAATGCCTTAAGGGCAATTTGGGCAAAAATGTGCTCTAAGCTTGGAGTGACTTTGATTAGCACACAAATACCATTATAAGACTTTATTAACATGCTAATGGACATGTTGAATCAATTACCAAAGAAAACCAAGCTCAAACACAAGCTTAAACATAAAATGTGCTTTAAGACTCCTTAAAGCACCTTTTTGAGAAATTGTCTTAGAATTGGGTTTTGAGTGGCTAAATGCCTATGATTACATCTTAATCAACATGTGTACTAATTAGTATCACATTAGGAAGTCTAAATCAATGGGAAATCAAAAATTTCACGAATAAGTGCACTGGTTTATGAATAGTAACCAAATAGTGCCTAGTTTAGTCTTTAGTCAACTAAGTCAAATTAAATGGTCAAACAAGACCATAAATATCTCCAATTATAATAGGGGGCCGGTTTTTGATGTGGGGAGTCACCACATGACTAAGCAATTAAAGGAAAAGAAGAGGAAAAAAGAAGTAAAGTTACTATTTGCTTTATAAAACAAATATCTCCTTATAAGCTACCTTTCTTCTTCTCTCTCTTCATTTCTCTTCTTCCCATCGGTTTCTCCTGCATCCTCCCTTCTCCATTCACGTAAGAGCAGCCTCCATTGTTTCCTCACCTTCATTTGTCCATAACTTACTCATTTTAGCTCCAAATCAAAAACTAAACACATATTATTCTTAGTTAGCTCAAACTCTAGCTTTCTATCTTTTCAAATCCTTCAAAGCTCCATTTCGGTGCCAAGAGAAAACTCCATTGATGGAGGAAAGTCAAGTTTGAAGAGCTCTTTTGGTTCTCCATTCATCCAAGGTAATGAAAGTGGAAGAAAAATCAACTTCCCTTCATTTTTCTACATGTCCGAAAATTCTATCTTATGAGGGTTTGTTTCAACCTTGAAATAGCTTGTTTTGATCACCAAGGACTAGTGGAGGTCCCTCTTGATTCATGCCCAAGTCTACTTTGAGACTTCAAAGGTAATCATCCACTTTTATGTCTTAAAACACATTTTTAACCTAGGTTTTCATTCCTCAAGGTTAGTGTATTGTTTAGCACTCATGAGAGTCATTGTATATTGATTAGAACATTGGCAAAGGAAATTTAATGGTGCCGAGATTCATTCAAAGAAGGTCTAAGGAGGGAGTTAAGATAAGCTTGAGAAAACAAGGTAAAATGCTTACCTAATGGTGGTTTAAGTTTTAAGGGATGAGATTTAGATAGGTACTAATGTGGCTTAGAGCTTACATTGTGTAATGGGTTATATAACCTAAGAAAAAGAACTTAAACAAGCTTATGCACTTGTGACTAAGGAGCCAATGGGAATGAGTTGATAATATGAGATTAAGATGGACTTTGAGAGCATTATAACTACTATGAGATTGATGGGTGTATTTGCAGGTTGAAAGCTTTTATATGTGGAAATTCAGTGTTTAAGTTTAGTCATTTAAGGGCCTAAGAGCCATGTCATTTAAGAGCCTTAGTGCTATGCAATTTAGATTATTGCTAATTGATTTGTTGTTGTGAGAGTTGGAGAAAGTATGATGAGAAAGGATTTGATGTGTGTGAGATGATTGAATGAGGAAAACAATGCTTATGGGCATGATAATATACTAGAGGAGCTATGGCGAAATTTGAATAGGAAACAAGTGTTTAAGTGATGGTTATGATTTAATATGACCTAGGGTTTACTATGAGACATTAAAAAGGAATTTGAGTGGAAAAGAGTTAATTAAGGAGTTCTTGAGGTTTAGAATGGCCTAGAGAAGTCTAGGAGGAATTAGAGGATTGGTGGGTGTATTAAACACACCAAAATCATGGTATGAGGAATGTTAAGACTTGAGAAAATAATGTATAATGTTTTGAGGTGATTTAGGTATGAACTTGAGAATATAACAATGAGAGGGTATGATCATGAGAATGGTGAGCGAATTGGGAAAAGGAGATGGAAATGTCTAAGGAGGGTGTAGCATGGACAAGGTAAATGAAGAACAATGTTAAGGTGTTAAGTAGATGGGAGGAAATGTATAGGTAAGTTCATGAGTTTAGGTTGATGAGTAACAAATGGAAAAGAGAGGAACTTGTGCATGGAGATACAAGATGACTTGAGGAAGTTTTGGAAAATGAATTGAAGATGGAAAAATGATGTATATGAAGTGGTCAAGCTGTTAAGGAGGGAACACTTTGGATAGTTGGAGTTTTAGACAAAATTTACATGTTGGAAATATAAGAAAATAAGTAACAAGTGTTAGGAATTTCTTGTAAGAATTGAGGAAATGGTTAAGGAGGTTTTAGAGGATGTTCTAAGGTGAGTTTAAGTGCCTATATGGTATTAAGACATAATGGGACACTTGTGGAAGAGTTTGGGATTGGAAGAACAATTTAAGAGAAAAATCTGTAGTGGACCGACCCAGGGTCCGACCCAGTTTTGGGTCAGTCGGGCCATGTTGAGCCAGCCGGAATGTCTCTGGACTGGACCGACCCAGAGGGTTTTGGGTCAGTCGGCTTAGCTTTGGGTCGGTCGGGCAAAATTTAACGTAGGAAATGGGTTCTGTAATGGACCGACCCAGAGGGTTTGGGTCGGTCGGTCTAGCTCTGGGTCGGACGGATGGTTTTCAAAAGACGGAAAAATTTCTGAGATGGACCGACCCATAAGGTTGGGTCGGTCGTGGGTCGGTCTAAGGGAATTGTTCAAACCTGAAAATTACTGGAACGGACCGACCCAGGGGTTGGGTCGGTCGGTGGGTCGGTCGACCCTTAACACTAAAAAAAAAGAGAAAGAAACCCTAAGAGAGTTTAGTGGTATTAAAGGTACCCCATTAAGAGGGCATTGATGATTAGAGGTATAAAGACCTAAGAGATTAAGCTAAGAATAAACTTAAAAGTTTAAGGTTAAGTTGTATGAATAAGTTGTAAACTTAAGAGGTGTTAGGTGGGGATCATTATGGGTTAAGTAAGTTGATTAAGTTGAAATAAGTTAAGTGATGTATAATCAATTAATAACCTAAAACTGAATGGATGTTTTAGGATTTGAGAATGTGGACTCCGGAGGAGAGTAAGCAACCGAACGACCAACGGTGAATGGTACAGTTCTTCTTGTGACCTGCTTGCTAACGAGGTGTCCCTCGGCTTGTGTGCTATTTGTTTTTGTGTGCTCACTAAGCAAGATAAAGCATGCAACCGGAACATTATGTTTATTGTATTGTTGTGTGATGTTTGAAACTAACACAACTTACCGTGAGAACCTACTAACTAACGTTTAGTAAGGAATTGTGTGAGACTAAGGAACACTCCCTAATATTAGTTTGTTAAAAACCGAAAGAGTTTTAACCAACAAACAGGGTCTTGAGACTTCTACTAATTGGTACTTGGGGGGAGTGAGGAACCCGGGACTGACTCCGGTCATGCATGCTAAGGAAAAGGGGGTCGGTATCTAAAGCAGATCCGACTTCCGCTTAAGGACTTGTCTTCGGACTTGTTGCCTAGGGTCGGTTGCCGGCTCAGCTACATTGGATATCTAGTCCAAGGTAGGAGGTATTAAGATGGTGCGGTAGGATCACCTAAATCCTAAATTATAAGATAAGTTGTTTATTCAACCAATTGAGTTAATAGCTCATTGGCTAGGGTTGCTTTTGACCCGACAAAAATAAACATTGAGGTAAGATACAATTATTTCTATTTAAAGAATGGTTTGTATTCTAAGATTAAGATAAGGTTTGAGATAAGTTGCAACCATTTCTATCTGAAGGATGGTTCTATTCTAAGACTGAGATAAGCTACATCCATTTCTATTTAAAGAATGGTTGTTTTCTAAGACTAAGATAATGACTAAGATTGAGGTAAGATAAGGTTGGATTGAGAATAAGAGGAAACATAACCTAAGGAGTTAAATAATTAACTCACTAATTAAGGGAACACATTTAAGTCGTTCACTGTGTTTGAACTTTGATTGTTCATATTTGGATTGTTGTTTATTGCACTTTCTATTATGTTGTGCATCCAATCAACCTCCATGCTATCGACAATTAGTCGTCGTAGCCACGTTAGCTTGGGGGCCATGAGAAGATCGTACCAGCATTCGTGCTGACCCCCTTTGGGGGCTGTTTTTACTACACAGGTGAACGTCAGGAGGCGGCCGTCACGAGAGTAAGATGGGGTACAAGCGTTACGGGTTAAGTGTGGCCTACGAGTTGTGCATGTACACTCGTATGGCATTGTGAGTTAGTAAGTTGTATAGGATGTGAGGGGATTGTAAGAAGGATATGTATTTGGTTAAGGTTTGTATGTACTAATGTTCGGTATATTCTGTCAGTCAGACCGTGGCAAGGTCCTGGAGTGTATTGAATTCCGCTGTGACATTTATGTATATGTTGTTAAGTTGCGAAACCACATTTGGATTGAGATGGGGTGTTACAGAAACTATATCGGACTTCTACTCATTCCAATTTACCAATTTATTATGTTAGAATGGTTAGCTGGTTAGGAATCAGTTAGAAGTCCTATACTACATTACTTGGTCAATACCATACACAACAGGGCACACACACTTCATTCTCATCCATTCATTTCATGAATTATACAAACTGAAAGTTAAGATAACATTCAACAAGGAACAATATCATATAAGCACAAGTAAGCGCAATAAATCTGATTCGTGCATTTTATCTTATTTAGATGATCAATTAGCACCCAAATACACAAATTAGAGTAGCCAAGGTAGCATACAGGGCATGAGAAGTTCATACCGTTCACCGTTGTACTTGAAACTGACTTTCCTTCGGTGTTCACAATTCAAGTCCTATAACATTCATGGAGTTGTATGGTTAATGACTTATTATTGATCTAGCTCCTTATTCCACTATCATTACCTAAGAACTTATTAGTTCTTACAAGTTATGAGTGGTTATGAAACCCATTTCATACTTTACGTTGTTTTCTTACTCATGTGTATGTTCTCTTATTATTCTGACCCAACAATGGTGTACTTCTATATATATGTGTGTGTGTGTGTGTGTGTGGTGTGTGTGTGTGTGTGTGTGTGTGGTGTGTGTGTGTGTGTGTGTGTGTGTGTGTGTGTGTGTGTGTGTGTGTGTGTGTGTGTGTGCATACATATATATACATATGATTACTATAATTAACATTTTTTTTGTTTGGACCCAACCGACCCAAGTATGACCAGACCGACCCAAACCCCTCTGGGTCGGTCGAAGTCAGAAAGAATTCGGCCCTGGAATCCATCTCGACCGACCTACGACCGACCCAACCTCCTGGATCCGTCGAAGTCAGAAACTTTGACTTTGAGAAATTCTTTACCCGACTGACCCACGACCGACTCACCCGTATGGGTCGGTCGAAGTCAGAACATTCTCGTTTCAGTGGTTTTAGTCCGACCGACCCACGACCGACTCAACCTTCTGGGTCGGTCGAGGTCATACTTGTCGCATTGAATATGTTTCAACTTCCTTCTTTTACCCATTACTTCCCCAATCTTCCTACAAGTAATCTAACATGTTTTAACACTTAATTAACCTTCTAAACATATCTACATCCATTACTAACTCATTACTTCTTTTCATACTAATTCACACACATTATTTTCTAAGTTTCATTCCAGCAATGGTATTTATTCTTCCTAGTCTTGTTATGCTACAGATTTTGGTTCCCTCTTCTACCATCCATGTTTCCCCTTCCTAATGCCATTTCTAAGGTTTATAATGCATTATCTTTCACTTCTAATTCTACCCACTACTTAGCTCCTTTTCAAAACTGTTTTTAAGGTATTTTTCTACCTAGTTTAAGATCTTAAGTGTTCTAGTTCCTAGGTAAATTTTGACATAGTCTCCCCTAAATTTTAACATTCTCACCAAATTATTTTCACTCACACAATGCCATTTTTCAAACCTGTTCAATACACACATTATCAATATACATACTAAACACTAAACACTCCTTAAATTCCTGCACACATCATTTCTTTCCTCAAGGTTTATACAAGCTTTTAATTAACTTTTAAAGCTTTAAAAACAGTTTGGTTATCTTCTACATTATACCACTACTCAAAACTATGTACATTATCCATTCCAAGTCTTAAAAATCTGTTACATAAAACATACAAAAACTGCACAAGGTGAGTGCAATTTACCTTGTTCTTTCTAACTTCTCTTTCTTTCTTCTTTCCTTCCTCCTTCATTTCCTTTCCTCTCTTCTTGACCAACCGGTTATGGAGGCTCAAACTTCTAATGCTACAGCCCATTAATACACGCCTATTTAATTCAAAACCCTTAAATCAACTTAAAGCTTAAGGCATATTTTTAAGGTTTGGAAAAGGTGTTACCTTGCAAGTATATAGAAGGAGTGTGGGGCAGCAACAAGAGCAAGATTCCCACTCCAAATGTGAAGCCAAAATCGGCTGGGAAGCAAGGAACAAGAGGCTCCAAACTTAGAAATTTCTATTTTGCAAATAAGAGCTAGAAATACTAGTATTTTCGGATTTCTTTTTACCTGATCAAACCAACAAGATGAAGGAGGAGCTTCTAATGGTGGTCTTCATCTTCAAAAACAGCCATACCCATGGAGATGAAAGTGGGTATTTTCGGATTTGGAAAAGAGGGGAATGATCTCCTTGATGAGAGGAATCCAATGGTATAAATTTTGTAATTTTTGGAGAAGATTTGAGTGTTCAACAAGAGGAGAAAATATGGTGGCTGGTGTGGGTTGTGAAAATCGCCATTGGTGGCTTAGGGAAGAAGAAGAAATCAGAGAGGGGGAGTGCTTTACGGTGGAAATGAGAGGAAGTAGGAGAGAGAGAGTATACAAAAGTGAGTTTTTACTTTATTATTTTGTCTTATAGCATATTAGGAAGAAGAGAGTGAGAGAGGGGGCAATTAAAATCTGCCACTACACTGCACACACACACAAATTTTACATTTTTTATTTTAAAAAGTGGACATACTAGTTTAGTTTATTTACACTCACACCCCACAACTTCCCGTTTTTTATAGTTTTTACTACCGGAACCCGTTTTCCGGAATTTTCTCGTTTAATTGATTTTATTGGTTCTAGACCTTCATTAATGTTTATTAATGACTATTTGGTTGACCAAAATTATTACGAGTTTATTTGACTCGCTTAAAGTCGTGTTTTCCCGATTTCCTCGAAAAACGAGCTTTAAGGTTCGTTTATGTTTTAAGGATCTGTTTTCTTCGGGATTTGTTCCCTCATGTTTATTTAGGCATAATTAAGCATTTAAAATCTTCATTAGCCTAATTAATCACTATTTTTAATTTCGGAGCATTTCACTTATTATCCATTCTGGGGGGAGTGGAGGAATGGAGAAGGACGGTCCCAAGGTCTTATTCTATGTATTGTAGGCGAGCATGTCCGCCATTAGGTTTATCCTGTGCGCACTCTAAGAGTACTTATTCTATGTATTGTAGGCGAGCATGTCTGTCATTGCGTTTATCCTGTGCGCACTCTAAGAGTAGCGGCTGCGGGTTCCCAATTCAATAAAAAAAAAAACATGACTTACATGATTAGAGGTATTTTGTGAGTTTTGAATTTTTTTAGGGGTATCTGACCATGTTTTCAAAAAAAAGAGGTATAATGTGAAATTATAAAAGTTGTAAAGGTATATTATGAATTTTTCCTGACCAAAATAACCGAAAACCGAATTTTTTTCTTTCAAAATTCAGTTTCAACCGAATAAACACTCATACATCATCCACCGATTTCTCGATTGTCCTTTGATAAAAAGAAGATTGTGGTCTTGTTTTTATCAGAGCTTATTACAACTCATGAATTAACTTATCTTCTTAAAGAGTAATGTGTTAGTTAGCATGAGTAATGTGTTAGTTAGCAAATAACATTGTTTAGTCACAAAATCAAAAAAGCTTATTTATTTGGAGATAAAATTACCAAAAACAATAGTAGTATAGTAGGAGACGACTAACTTTATAGAAGAAAAAAAATTGAAAGATTAAAGAGAATATAAGGGCTAATAGGAAAAGAATTCCATATAATTCTTGTGTGTTGGCCCGTGGAGGAAGGTGGACAAGAATCATCGGTTAATAACGTCCAAATCTGAACATCCAAGTCGGTCAATGACGTGGATTGCAGGCGGTCTAATCAGTCTCTGGCCCAGTAGGGTGTTAGTATAATTTATTTTACAAATCAACCACAAATAAGTGCCGAACTAAAATAAGCGCAAGGCATCATGAGCATAACACATTTGTCCACCCTCGTATTGATAATCGCATATTAAGATGGAATCATTCCTTGTTAAGATGCTCCTCTTATTTCTGCGCCAAGTTTCATAAAGAATTAAGCCAACCTGTAATACTACAGAGCCAATCCACTCCTTGATAAGCGGATACCCATATGATATATACTCCCTCCGTCCTGATTTATTATTTGGATGTGTCGTTTGATTTTAATATTTAACATGTAAGATAATACTTCCTCCGTCCTAAGTTGACTGTCCACTTTACTATTTGGATGGGTCGTTTGACTTCAATATTTAACATATAAGATAATATATTTTTATAAATTTTTTTTATAATGGAATCCTTATGTGAAAAACTATACTCCCTCCGTTCATTAATATCTGTCGTTTTAGGATGTGATTCTTGTTCAAAAATATCTGTCATTCTAGCTTTTTGACACACTTCTTTCCACTTTTACCCCTACTGTTCAATATAAAAGTAATTATATCTAAATGGAAAAGTAAAAAGTAGGGCACATGCGTCATTGTCCTACTTTTCTTAATAAGTGTGCAAGTTTCTAAAATGACAGTTATTGTTGAACGGAGGGAGATGTTGTTAAAATTATTTTTTAAAATTATTTTATCTTATATATTTAATATTGAAGTGGAAAAGCGTGCCAAAAAGCAAATGAGACACTTATGACGGGACGGCTGTAGTATAATTTTATAAATCTAAGTTTTATAATTGAATCCTTAGGACAAAAACTATACATTGTAAAAATTTGTTTTATAAAATTATTTTATTTTATATGTTTAATATTGAAATGAAAAAATATATCAAAAAATGAACAGGAAAATCAAAGTGGAACAGAGGTATATAATTTCTTGGGAAGGGGTTGCACTGTGGTCAATGTGATAACTGATAAGGAATCTGGACCGAAACCTGAGCAGTGTGTGGTCAGATCTGAGACAAATGTTATTGAGAAACGTTTTTTCCTTCAAATGACACGACTAGAAACGTTCATCCATTTCCGATTAAAAGAATCGGACAATAGGATTAGGAAGGCCGCAAATGGTTCATGCTTTGGATCTGAAGAAAAAAAGAAGTCATATCTTGTACTAGCACTGCCACTGGGCAGCATCAGCCGCCTTGGGAATAGGATTCCTTACGCAACTTGACCATTTTACTGTATTGGTTGTCAGATCATGTTCGCGGTATGATGCTTTAAAGCGCATGATAATGGTGCAAATTTTTATGCATTAATGTCAATAAGAAATATTCACCTATTATATTTCTTATAACATTTTAACTAATAATCACACTTTTTATAGAGTATATTTATATATGAATCTCTTTTATATTTTATCTCACGCTCAAATAGTGATAGTTTATTGATTGTTCATTAGACTTTGTTGGTTTTAGTATTTTTGTGACATATTTGATGGTATATTTACAGCATAAAAAGTGGTCCTTGCATGGGTATTTCCGCCCCACATGGCTCTACATTCTCTTTTAATAGCATACTGACACATATAAAACATTCAACACCAAAATAGTTACAAAAATATTATGCTGAACAGAGTCTAAGAGAGAAAAGGTTAAACAAAGTTTGTTATTGTAGTGAATGATATTTGGATAGAGCTTCTTAAATATAAAATATCATTGTAATATGACATGACACCTAAAAATATGTTAAGAGACCCTACACCATTATGGATGATCTAAGCCTTCTTCTTAGTAGCTTTTTACTCGAGCTCCTTTTTTAAGCAAGACTTTTTAGTCTAGTTTCACTGCCTTCACTTAACATTTTTGTAGATGTTTTTACTTTTGTGGTTTAATAAGCGTCGGTATGTTATTTGAGTAGAATGCAAGATTCACGAAGGACCATGTGGGACTATCTTTTTATGTTATATACATGTCATCAAATATGCCACAAAAACGTATGTTTGTCTCCAGTGGCGGACCTAGAGACTTTCAAGTCTGTGGGGGCCAGTAGTGGACTCAAAATTTTATTAATGGGGGTAATATTTTTTTTTACACTATCACATTTTAAAATATTATGTTATTTTATATTTTTTGTAAATTTATAAGATCATTTAACTACGGGGAATTGAAGCCCCATCCATCTTTGGCGGCAGACACTTTTTATCAACTAACAATCTAGTAAATAAAATATTTAAAATTTAATTTATAACAATATTTAATATTTATATTACAATTTGAATATGCACTATTTTAAATGTCAAAACATCATATTTCGATTATATTATTTAATTATCTAACATTTATTATTTATTTTTGTTATATATACCCATATATATACTTGTATTTTTCCAAAAATCTGTGGGGGCACGTGCCCCCACAGTTATAAGGTGCGTCCGCCACTGTTTGTCTCGGCATTTGAGTGGTTGTTTTGGTTTTGGGTGTTTTATATGTGTCACTATGTTAATGAGGAGAACGTAGAACCATGTGAGACCCTGCAAAGACCACATCAATATATTATTATTTTATTATTATTATTATTATTATTATTATTATTATTATTATTATATATCCATCAAATATACCACAATAATGTCGACAAGAATGGAGCTAATTTTTCTTTTATTGTTTACCACTTCATATCCTATTTATATCCTTCATGTGGTAGTCTTTTAAATTCCACGTTTATCAAGTATTGTGCATTTTAAAAAAAGTTTTTAGATTAACACATACTAAAAAATATGTATTTTGTATATATATTAATTTGTAACATATTAATATTTTCAAAAAGTTTATACTATAGTATTTGTTTAAAATATAAAAAGACAGAAAAATACATAACGTTAAATACTTGTGACATTTTGTAGCTAAAGTCTTATACTCAAAACATACACGAAACTATAAGTGAGCTTATTCTATTTTATTGTTGCCTGGGTTAATAATTATACTAGCTTATTGTTGTCTTTTTACATAATGTTACTCTATATTTTTATAACTTTAGTCCAGACACAAGAATAATGTGTAAATTAACAAACGATACTAAAATTCAATGGGTTGTTATGTAATTACTTTTATAGTAATAAATGGTAGTATTTGTTACAATTACTTTTATAGAAATTTTGATTGAAAATATGAAACAAAAGAAGATTTAATGATATTATAATTTAATTCCTTCATTTTCTTACAATTTAATTCCTCCCTTTTTGTGATTCTTTTCCTTTCCTCTCTTTATATTTCATTTTCCTTCCTTTTCTTATTTCCCCTCTTTCTTTTCCCCAATTTCTTGGTTACAACTACATGTAGCTATAGATAGCTACATACATGTACATTCATTCATTGAAAACTGTACATTTGATCATTCAAAACTGTACTGATGTATATGTACATGTATACAGTGAATTGTGATATTTCTGAATTTATACTAAATGTACATACTAACTTTATAAACTGTACAACAAACTTATAAAACATGTACATTTACTCTACATAAACTGTACCATGAAAAATGTAGCCAAAGATGGCTACATATAGTTGTAGCTAAGACTCATTGTTCTTTTCCTGATAAGAAATTACGTTCCCAACTTCCCCGTCTCTGCGTCTGGCACTGTTCTTCTCCTTCCTCTCACTTGGCTTCCTTGTCTCCATTGTTGGGTTGGTTTAAGGGAATTGAAAGGATCTCGAGTTCGTCGGCGGTGATTGGTATTGCTTTGTGTGATTCCATATTTGTGGTGGGTGTGGTTCCAGGTAAGCTACTATGTTCGCTAAATTGTTCCGAACTAATGTTTGTAAATTGTGAAGGATTTGATTTTGATTTGGGGGAAACCTCTCATGGATGAATGTGGAAATTATGGATTTAAGTATATTTGGGAATTCGGTGGAATTTGATGAATATATTGTGTGGATTGATGGTACTGGTTTTGGGAAACCTTCACTGGGATGTATTCGTACGGATTGGTACATTGAATTGAACAATTTGCGCTGTGACCATTATATGGCAGTTTAAGATCTATAGATCTACTTCTTTGCGGTCATAAGTACCCTTAGAATGGTGTGCACACTTAAGGACTTAGAGTGAGGTAGAATTCAAATTTTCGACCCCACTCGTTTGGGTGTTCGTTGGTGAATTTATATAATTGCGACCCCACTTGTGTCAGGTGTTTGTTGGTGGATACTTGGTTTCCAGTGAAAGGATTTCATACTCTGGTTGAGTTATGCTATTAAGTATATTGGATACTGGATGACGGTTGTGGATATTTGTTGCCTGGAACTAAACTCAGTGCTTTTTAAGTAAAAAGAATTTTACATTGTGATGTAGTGGTTTACTCAGTTTCATCTTATTTGTGTGATCCTTTTTGTGTGTTGTATGTACTTTTCTTATCGCAGGTAATGATGATTCAGGGATGAGAATGGGGAACGCGGCTCCACTTAAGAATAAATATTAGAAAGGCTTAATTATTGAGCTTGTTGTTAAATGGGAATTTGGGATTTTAAACATTGTTGTTAATTGCAAGTTAAGATTTACCCATTGTTATCATTTGCTTTGGAACTTATGATTTGCAACGTTTTTACCATTGTTATCATTTGTGTTTGAAACTTATGATTTAGGATGATTTGGTTTGGTGGATTGCCTTAGCACCCAAGAGTTTGGGTGTGCGGTAATATTCCCGCATTTAATCTTTCCGTTGTGATCTTTTGTGACTGATTTTAGTCACGATTTACTTGAAAAGTTTGTTTAATTGGGTTGCAGTTGGTGTTATTGATATTGAAGTGTATTTCCAATTTCCAAAGGTGTTTTGTGGCTGATTTCACACTTTTGGACTTGTCTGAACGTCTATCCGGACGTACAAGTTCGGACAGGTCCTAAACTGAAATTGATTTCTGAAGTATCGGGGTGTCTGAACATCTGTCCAAACTTACACGTTCGGACAGTAGGCGAGGACGAGTCCGACTGTATGTAACGCCCCTATTTAAAGTAAATACAGCAGAATATAAAATATCTACTGACGTTTACAGATCATCGGGTACCAAACACCCGGTATAAAACCTCACTTGATTACATCAATTAAAATTGTCTAAGCTACGGTCAGAACGCGAGAAATGAAAGCATTGAGTAACTAATAAGAATCCTAACCCATCTCTCAGTCACTTTGTGGTTACCTACAACAGTGTGTACCTGCCATGATGAAACCAAAGCAGCCCACCTCGGGAAGGGTGAGTCAGTTCCCTGGAATGAAACTGGTACGATTCTCTAAAACAGTAAATTAAAAATAACTCTTAAAATAAAATAGTAACTTGAAATCAAACTCTTAAAAGTAAAACAGAGTAATAAGGCACTTCAAGACAATCAAGTCATAGAGAAAAGAGAACAAGACGAAGATAGAGATGAAGAACTTTAAAACCAAGTCAATCACTTAAGAAGTCACACCATAAAGTTAATAAGCATTCATTATTAACGTTAAATCCACTTCTAGTTATGTAACACCCCGTCCTAAGCCAATCGTGGTTATCGCAACTTAACACATAATACTTAAACGTCGCAGCGGAAATAAACTATCACCAGGACCTTGCCACGGTCTAATCAACAAGAAATACCGTTACTTAAATATTTACAACCATACATCCAAAATACATACACCATCCGAGTTTTGAGTATCTTCCAAACCACATAATGTATCTCAAGTTCAACTACTAACAGACGGGTGCACAGGCGCTACCCGTACTCAAAATAAAGTCCCACCTAGGGCTACCCGCTCCTACTCTCGTGGTGTGACTTCATCGGCCGCTTACCTGCAAGTGTAAAAACAGCCCCCAAAGGGGGTCAGCACGAATGCTGGTACGACCCTCTCATGGCCCCCAAGCTAACGGGGCTACGGCGACTAATTGTCGATAGCATGGAAGTTGATTAGCATCACAAACATAATATGAAATGCAATAAAACAACAACCACAATGAACATAAATAGCTCAAATGCAAATGAACGACTCACGCGTTTCCTTAATAAGTGAGTTAGATCTTAACTCCTTAAGTCCTCAATCTCCTTAACCTTATAATTGCCAACCGTTCCACTATTAGATTGGTTAGCCCTTAATTGGTTGCTTATTTTTGTAGGGCTTGGTTAACCCTAGCCGGTAGCAGTGCACTATCCGACAATAAGCTACCTTTCTTAATTTGTTGGGGATGTAGGCTTGATCCCCCCACGCCATCCTTAATGTGCCTCCCACCTCAAACAGTAGTCCGGGTGGTCAGGTCGGTTTGTTGACCCTAGGCGACGAGTCTAATGACAAGTCTCATTTGGAAGTCGGATCTGATTCAGATACCGACCTCCCCCAATACACATGTGCCGATACCATTCCGGATTCCTCACTCCCACCTCAAGTTATGGTTAGTGAAAGTCTTAAATACCAAGTGTTAGTTAAACCTTGACGGGTATTAACCAACAATCACCAATGTACAAATCCTCTCCTTAACTTAACAAGTATCAAGCTTAGTTAGTAGTTATCCTTAAGCCTCGTGGGTTAGTGTAAAGAAAACACAAACGCAGCGAGAACATTAATATCCGGTTGCATGCTTTATCTTGTCTTAGTCATAGCAAATAAACAGATAGCACACAAGCCGAGGGACACCTCGTTAGCAAGCAGGTCACAAGAAAGACTATACCATTCACCGTCGACTATTGTTTGTTTAACCTTCTTCGGGGTCCCAATTCACAAACCTAAAACATTCATTCATTTTTAGGTCATTAGTTATTTGCACCTTACTTAAGACACTTAATCCCTTAAGATTCCCATTCGATACCCTCTTTAGCCTTTACCACTTAACCATATTAACTTAACTTTAAGCTTAAGGTTTATACTTAACCCAACTTAATTCCTTAGGTTCTTAGGTTCCTAATCATCATTACCCTACCAATGGCATACCTTATTACCAATTGACACCTTTAGAATTTAAAATTTCTTTTTTTTTTAGTTTTGGCTCGACCGATCTTACTGACCGACCTTACCCAAGGTTGGTCCATTCCAGGACGTATTACCGTTTGAAAATTCTACCCCGACCGACCTTGTAAGTCCGGTCCCCAAGGTCGGTCCATTCCTGAGAGTTTTCCCCGTGGGAAATTTAAGCTCGACCGAACTTGCCAAGTCCGGTCCCAAGTTCGGTCGATTCCAGAGACCAATTCCAGTACAAAATTCTAGGCATGACCGACCTTGTAAGTCCGGTCCCAAGGTCGGTCCATTCCAGAGACTTAATTCGTTCACAAAATACAAGCCCGACCGAACTTGTAAGTCCGGTCCCCAAGTTCGGTCGATTCCAGAAACTCCTTCCGGTAGTGTAAACTGAGCTTGACCGACCTTGCAGGTCCGGTCCCTAAGGTCGGTCGGCTCCAGAACCTTGTTTCTAAATTCCCATTGAACTCCAAACTTCACCTCATATATCCTAGTATGTTCTAACCTCATTTGGGCACCTCAAATACACTTTAAGCCTTCCACTAAACACATTAAATCACTCACCAACATCTACCTTAGTCATTATGCATTTTCCTTGTAATCATGCCAACACTTGTAATGTTTTTCACTAGGTTTCTAAGTGGTGGTTCATACCTAATATAACCACTATGCCAAATGCTTCCTCACCACTATAACATCATCTCTCAAGCATCTTTCACCATCTAAAACTCTTTTATGCAACTACTTAAAGTTTCTTCACAAGTTTATGCCTCCATCCATCAACACGTTATTTTCTCCTACTTGCTTACCAATGTTTGCCTAAGTCCTAAATACACTAGTACATTCATTTGATCCCTAAATCCTCCATGATCATGTCTAGGTCATTCTAATTCATTATACACTTTAAACTCACCCCTTTATCATCAAGACAACCTCTAAAGCTTCCTAGTATTTCCTTAGTCGTGAAATCTCCTTAACACATCCTAAACACTTAGATTCTTCTCTAAATTTTTCCATGGGTTCCCTAGTACATTATTACACCAAAACATTTAGTTTTTTTCACCATCAAATAGCTAACAACATTCAAACTCTCATTAAACCTCCTTAACACACATCATGCACCAAAATTACACTACATCACAATATAGTGTATAAACATAAAATGCTTGGCACATAGGCCCTTAAATGACAATAATCTTAACCACTGAATTTCCACATATATTTGCCTTTAACCTGAAAATACACACAACAAGGCTCCCATTGAAATAAAATGCTTCTTGTAATTCATCTCAACATTGTTTGACTATCTTTTTTCTCATTGGCTCCTTAGTCACAAGTTCTCAAACATAGTCATTGTTTCTCCTAGGTTATATATAGCCCTTTCCTAATGTAAACTCTACACTAAACTCATCACAATCTAAATCCCATTCCCTTAAACAATAAAACACCTTAAGGTAAGTAATTTACCTTGTTCTTTTACAAGCTCACAAACTTTCCTCCTTAGACTTTTTCCTTGAACAATCTCGGTCACCAACAAGTTCTCCTTGCCAATGTTCTAACCAATATCCAATGACTCCAATGAGTGCTAGATAATACATTAACCCTAAGGACAAACCCTAGGTTAAAATGTGCTTTAAGGTATTAAGTGATTGTTTTACCTTGGTTTCTCAAGACAAGCTTGGATATGAAGCAAGAAGGACCTCCTTTATCCTTTGGAGAGTAAAACAAGCTAGAACAAGGCATAAACATGGAGTCCCATGAGTACAAATTTTCGGACAGGGAAGAAAATGATGGAAACCTAGATTTTCTTACATTTCTTTACCTTAAGAGAATGGAGAAGCTAATGGAGTCTCCAAGCTTGAGTTTCCTCCTCTAATGGTGGTTTCTTGGCTCCAAAATGAGGCTCTTGAAGTTTTGAAAAGATAGAAAGGAAGAGCTTGA
Source organism: Limonium bicolor (assembly GCA_023374045.1). Lineage (NCBI taxonomy): Eukaryota > Viridiplantae > Streptophyta > Magnoliopsida > Caryophyllales > Plumbaginaceae > Limonium > Limonium bicolor. The sequence goes on along the minus strand of CM041776.1, from coordinate 412,742,834 downwards.
GCTAACTAAGAGATATATGTACTTGGTTTTGATTTTGGAGCTTAAATGAGTAAGTAGTGGCCAAGAGAGGTGGAGCTAGCATGGAGGTTGCTTCTTACGTGAAAGAGAGAAAGAGAGCAAGAGAAATCGTGGAGAAGATGAAGAATGAAGAAAGGAGGAGAGAGGACTACTAAAGGTGAGATATTATGTTAAAAGGTGAATAGTTAACTTACTTACTTTTGCTTTCTCTTTACTTAGCTAGATAAGTGTGGTGAGTCACACTTAAAAACCGGCCCCCTTGGTCAAATAAGGTAGTTGTGGTCTTTGTTGACCATTTAATTGACTTACTTTGACTAATGTCTTAAACTAGCACTATTTGGTTACTATTCACTAAACAAGGCACATAATTGTGAAATTTTTGATTTCCCATTGATTTAGACTTCCTAATGTGATACTAATTAGTACACATGTTAATTAAAGAGTAATGATGGACATTTAGCCACTCAAAACCCATTTACAAGACAATTTTTCAAAAATGTGCTTTAAGAGTCCTTAAAGCACAATTTGTGTTTTAACTTGTTTTCAAGCTTGGTTTTCTTTGGTAATTGGTTTAAAATGACCATTAGGATATTACTAAGGTCTAAGAATGATATTTGGGTGCTCACCCAAGTCTCTCCAAGCTTAGAGCACGTTTTTGCTTAAACTGCTCTTTTGGTGTTTCCTTATTTTCTTTGATTAAAATGGTTTCTTAATGTTTCTAAGGCATTATTTAGCCTCTTATATCTTAGTTTATCACTTAAACACCATATCTAAGTTTGGGGTATTTCAATCTACCCCCCTTAAAAGAACTTTGTCCCCAAAGTTCATATATGTTAACCATTCACGGTACTCAATTCTCTTAATCTTAACACCACATCTTATATTCACATTCACACATCTCAAGACTCAAAGGTCAATCAAATACAATACATAAGTATTATACATAACTCAAACTTATCACCAAAGTGTAGCAACTTACACAAAATCACATCTTAACAACCAAACAAACGACAAACATGTTCGTTTCCTAACTCAAAAGCGAGGAAGCTCTACCCCCCTTAAAAAGGGGTACGCCCCGTACCCTATACAGACGATCTAGTCAGTAAACAAAGAAGGGTACTTCGCCCTCATCTTATCCTCTAATTCCCACGTGGCCTCTTCGACATCCTGGTTAGACCAGAGAACCTTCACCAGTCGTACAAACTTATGGCGAGTGTCCCTAGTCTTACTATCCAAGATTCTCTGAAGAATCTCCACTGATCTCATATTCGGTTCTAATGTCAACCTCTCTGGTTCTAACACATGGGAGGGGTGGTGCATGTATTTCTTTAGCTGTGAAACATGAAAAACATCATACACTTTACCCAGTTCAGTAGGTAAATTTAACTTGTAAGCAACCGGGCCCACCCGCTCCGTAATCTCATAAGGACCAACAAACTTCGGGCTTAATTTGCCCTTCTGCCCAAATCTGAATACACCCTTCATTGGTGAAACTCGCAGAAATACCCAGTCGCCCACTGCGAACTCCAGGTCTCGTCGTCGAACATCAGCATACGACTTCTGCCTATCTTGAGCAGCTTTCATGTTCTCCCTGATTTGCTGAACTTCAGCCTTAACTTGCTCTAAGTACTCTGGTCCTATAATGACCGTCTCACTCGACTCATCCCAGCAGAGCGGTGTACGACATGGTCTACCGTACAACGCTTGAAAAGGTGCCATCTTGATCGAAGCGTGATAGCTGTTGTTGTATGAAAACTCGATCAGATGCAATTTGTCAATCCAACTGCCCTGGAAGTCTAAGGCACATGCCCTCAGCATGTCCTCGAGTGTCTGAATAGTATGCTCAGTCTGACCATCTGTCTGAGGATGGAACGCGGTACTCAGCTTGAGTTCTGTACCCAACGCTTCTCGAGTAGCTCTCCAGTACCTCGATAGGAATCTGGTATCTCTATCTGACACTATGGTCTTTGGTATCCCGTGATGTCTCATGATTTCTCTCAAACAACTCAGCTAATTTGGTCACCTTCCAAGTATCCTTCATCGGTATGAATCGGGCTACTTTGGTAAGGCGATCCACCACCACCCATATCATGTTGAGACCTCCCCTAGCAGGTGGAGTCCAACTACAAAGTCCATGGAGATATCATGGAACTTCCACTCCGGAACTGGCATCGACTGTACCATTCCGCCGGTCGTCGGTGCTCGAATTTACCTTCTGGCATGTGAGACACCTCAAGACGAACTCGGTAACATCTGTCTTCATCCCCGACCACCAGAAGTATCTCTTCATGTCTTTATACATCTTAGAGGCTCCCGGATGGATGGAAACTGAAGAACAGTGTGATTCCCTAAGTATACGGTCTTTCAGATCCGTGTTGCCCCGTGGTATGCATAACCGGCCCTTAAGTCTGATCAGATCATCGTCGTGAAGTCTGAAGTCATATTTCTGACTCAAAAGTACCATCTGTCAGCTTCTGTCTGACCTCTCTCATATACTCATCTGTCCTCTGAGCCTCTCGCACCTCATCAACCAAGCTGGAGAAAGAAACTAGCGAATGGAGTGAGTGTGCTCGACGGCTCAGGGCGTCCGCTACAACATTGGCCTTTCCCTCTTTGTATTGGAGGTCAATGTCATAGTCTTTCAAGAATTCTAACCATCTCCTCTGTCTGAGATTCAACTCCTTCTGAGTAAATATGTATCTTAAGCTCTTATGATCGGTGTAGATCGTCACACTAACCCCGTATAAGTAGTGGCGCCATATCTTCAAAGCGAAGACTACAACTCCCAGCTCCAAATCATGCGTGGGGTAGTTATCCTCATGTTTCTTCAACTGGCGTGAGGCATATGCCACCACCTTGCCATGTTGCATGAGCACACAACCCAGCCCTCTGCCGGATGCATCACAGTAAACCTCAAAGCCCTCTGTACCGTCTGGAATGGTCAGAACCGGTGCAGTGGTCAGTGAGTCTTTCAAACTCTGAAATGATCTCTCACAGTCAGCCGTCCATAAGAACGGTGCATCTTTCTTCATCAGACTGGTCATCGGTTTGCCCTGCTGAAATCCTTAACAAACCTCCTGTAGTAACCTGCCAGACCGAGAAAGCTCCGATGTCGGTAACAGTCTTCGGTCTTGGCCAAGTACGTACGCATCAATCTTTGCTGGATCCACTGAGATCCCAGCATCTGAGATGACATGACCTAGGAAAGAGACCTGGTCAAGCCAAAACTCACACTTGGAGAACTTAGCATATAGCTGGTTCTCCCTCAATATTCCAATACTCTCCTCAGATGTTCCTCATGTTCAACCTTAGATTTCGAATATATCAATATGTCGTCGATGAATACCACAACCGACTTGTCCAGCTGCTCCCGGAACAAGCGGTTCATCAGATCCATAAACTTCGCCGGTGCGTTCGACAAACCGAACGGCATCACTGTAAACTCATAGTGGCCGTATCGTGTCCGGAATGCCGTTTCTCAATATCTCCCTCCTTAATGGCTATCTGATGATACCCCGATCTGAGATCAATCTTGGAAAACACAGATGCTCCCTTCAACTGATCGAACAGATCGTCAATGCGGGGTAGTGGTACTTATTCTTCACTGTACTGCATTCAACTCTCTGTAGTCGATGCAGAGGCGGAGACTACCATCCTTCTTCTTCACGAAGAGAACTGGCGCTCCCCATGGTGATACACTTGGTCTATAAATCCCTTTTCTAACAAATCTTTCACTGTTCCTTAATTCATTCATCTCTGCCGGAGCCATGCGGTATGGTGCCTTGGCTATCGGTCCGGTACCAGGTAGCAGCTCGATGGTGAACTCTACCTCCCGAGTGGGTGGCATGCCGGGCAGTTCCCGTGGAAATAGGTCGGGGAACTCCGACACTACCGGTAAGTCGGGGTCGAACTCGGGGTCTCTCTCTATGTCCTGTACATAGCAGAGGTACACTTCTTCCTTTCTCCTCAACTCCTTATACATTGCCATGGCGGTGATGATCTTAGTCGAAGGCTCTCTGGGCCTCTGGCGGTATGATATTGTTACCCCAGACGGGCTCCTGAGCAGCAATCTATGCTCGGCGCAGAGGATACGACCCTTGTGCCGCTCCAACCAGTTCATCCCGAAGATAACATCAAATCCCAACTCCCTGAACTCAATAAAACTGACTGGAAGTCTTCCCCCTTAATTCTGACAATGGCTCCTCGGTAGTAGCGAGTGCAACGAACCTTCTCCTTAGACGGGAGCGTAACCGTGAAGTCGGGTAGCTCATCAGCGTCTAGCCCCAACCTTCTCGCAAAAGATGCCGAGACAAAGGTATGCGAGGCCCCTGAGTCGAAGAGAACTGATGCCTCAATCCCATTAATCGGAAAGGTGCCGTGAGGATAGTACCGCTGGCGTCGGCCTGTGCCTCTGTAAGTATGCTTAGCGCACCTTCCGTACCGAGTCCATGACCTAATCGTATTCATAAGCTTCATGAGTATTGATGGTATAACAAGAGTCGTAACAATTTATATGAACAACACTGTTATTTTATTCATAACCATCCTGTTTACAACATGTGCTTCAATCTTACATCTCATTCCTTATCTCACACTAAAAGTTACATACTAATATTGTCTAAAGGTTAGGTTTAACCGTCCTGGTTTCATATGTCGCATTAATCACTGCTGACGGTGCTGTATTCAGCTTGATTCTCTTAATCCCATGGTATAACATCCTTGACTCTCCTCCCATAACTAATACATCTCCAGACTTAAGTACCAACTTATTTGCACGGTCCGCACGCTTCTGCTCGCCGTATAAAAACTCTGCATCATCCCAATGGACCAAGACACTACGGGTATCCCTCTTTCGAGAGACTCCGTTGTCTCGTCCTTATCCTGTGTAGTCCAAGTCGCCCATCTTTCTCGTAGAAGTTCACAATGCAAATGTCTGCTTGTATGTCTGGAATCGGTTCAGCTTCCAACTGCTGAGCGATCTCCACGACTTGTGTAATAACGGATGGAACTCTTCGGGTATTTCCGGTGGTGAGATTCCATCCTGTGTCCTCATGGTTTGGTAGGTCTTGGCATACGGATTCCAATCCTTGCCTAAGCTCATCATCTTTAACTTCATTCTTGCTCCCCCTGGGTACTCCGGTGTATAAAAACCTCCCGGTCCCATTCCTAGTTGATTGCATTTCCTGATGATGGCTATTTGCGCTTCGGGTGTCAGGTATCCCCTTAATAAAATCATACCTGGGCGGATAACCTGACATTGTTCGGTTGGAAAGTCTATGGTTTCGATGTCGGTGTACTCCGGGTTAGGTGTAGAAGGCATTGGATAGCAGATGTTGAAGCTTCCTAAGTGGTAGTAGGTTATATCTTACTTATATTCTAACTTATCTTATTTATTCACTAAGCATGCATGATAATGCGGTAAGCAGGTGATTTTATTACTAAATGGTTATAGCGGTACCTGGCCTCGATGAGGGTTCAGGCTCATCGTCCCGGTCCACCAAGTGTAGTGTGGGTCCCGACTTCTGGGTCACCCGTGGGTTCTTGTCTGCAGCTTGCTGCACCCTCCTCTGACCGTCGGATCCAGCTCCCTGATCGGTCTTGGTCTTAATCTTAAAACTGGGTCTGTAATTCTTACTCTCCGGGTTCCCGTAGCACTCATATGCCCGGTGCCCGAGTACTCCACAAAAGTTACACTCCACCTTATTCCCCCTGCAGTCAACTCCGGGGTGGTCCCCCTTGCACCTCTGGCAATAGTAGTGTCGTTGGTAGCCACCTCCGGTTTCCTTTCCAGTCTCAGTACCTGATTACGTATCATCAGTGATTGTGTCTCAATGTTGTCAACCATTCTTATTTACTCAAGATGTATTTCCTTACTTTGGCGCCCTGGAGCGCAGGGGCTTAGCAGCATAAGCATAAGTCAGTTTCAGTGGCTCATCAGTAGCCTTCTCCTTTTCCTCCTTTCCTTTTTGGTTCTGGTTCTTTTGGGCTTGAGGCTGGTACTTCTGTTTCTTGTACCCACCTTGCCCTTGGTGTTCTGTACTCTTCCCAGCATTCTTTCTCTTGGCATTGTCCTCGTCCCTCAGCTGGACGGTTATCTCAACCTTAGCAGCGGCATGATAGCACTCCTGCTTCCCAAGGTATTAGTTCCTCTTATTTCTCACAAACTAAATCTTATTCACTTAATTATATCTTACTCATTCTTATTACCTGCAAGGTAGTATAACTCGTCGGCCCCATGCCGTAGCGGAGTCGATGGCTAAGCCCGCCATAGAAGCGGTCCACCAGTATCTGGTCTGAATACCCAAGACCTGGCAGAAGACGGAGCAAGGCGGTGAACTCTGTGTAATACTCGTCCACCGTCATCTTGTCGGTCTGCTTGAGCGCATCCAACTGTAGGCGCTTCTTCGTCTGGACATGGGCGGGATAGTACTTTGCTCGTAGCAAGGCGGTGTACTGCTCCCAGCCGAACTCTGGATTGGCCACATGCTCGGCCCTCACCAGCTTCCACCAATCGCCTGCTGCCCCCTTCAGGTAGAACGCAGCTAGACGCACCTTGATCCCAGCAGGGACGTCAAGGGTCTCAAAGGCGGTCTCCAGCTCGGAGATGTACGCCTCGAGCTTGGCGGGATCGGTCTCCCCCTTAAAATGTGCGGGTCGAAGGTCTAAAGGCTCTTCACCCAATTCGGTTCCCGGGGTTGTGGCGGTGGAGGTGGTGCACCCACACCAGGCTGATAGCCCATGTGCCCTAAAGCGGCAGCTACGATCTCTGCGATCGTCTGCCCTTCCGGTATCTCAGTCTCGTCGCCTCGACCACGGCCTCGGCCTCTCCTTCCTGACATCTGAACAATCACAACTCACATTAGATTCGTATCCACCACTGTTTTGGTTAACCAATTTATAACATCTGTAGACGGTAAAGACGATCCACACTTATTAGTGGTCACCTGACTCTACTCACACTAACAGCTCACACCCTTAACCCATCACTTATTTCTTAACTTATATCCTAACTCGGTGGTTTCTTATGTCCGGTATTTCTTGATCAGAGCGTAACTACGCTCTGATACCACTTTTTGTAACACCCCGTCCTAAGCCAATCGTGGTTATCGCAACTTAACACATAATACTTAAACGTCGCAGCGGAAATAAACTATCACCAGGACCTTGCACGGTCTAATCAACAAGAAATACCGTTACTTAAATATTACAACCATACATCCAAAATACATACACCATCCGAGTTTTGAGTATCTTCCAAACCACATAATGTATCTCAAGTTCACTACTACAGACGGGTCCAGCGCTACCCGTACTCAAAATAAAGTCCCACCTAGGGCTACCCACTCCTACTCTCGTGGTGTGACTTCATCGGCCGCTTACCTGCAAGTGTAAAAACAGCCCCCAAAGGGGGTCAGCACGAATGCTGGTACCACCCTCTCATGGCCCCCAAGCTAACGGGACTACGACGACTAATTGTCGATAGCATGGAAGTTGATTAGCATCACAAACATAATATGAAATGCAATAAAACAACAACCACAATGAACATAAATAGCTCAAATGCAAATGAACGACTCACGCGTTCCCTTAATAAGTGAGTTAGATCTTAACTCCTTAAGTCCTCAATCTCCTTAACCTTATAATTGCCAACCGTTCCACTATTAGATTGGTTAGCCCTTAATTGGTTGCTTATTTTTGTAGGGCTTGGTTAACCCTAGCCGGTAGCAGTGCATTATCCGACAATAAGCTACCTTTCTTAATTTGTTGGGGATGTAGGCTTGATCCCCCCACGCCATCCTTAATGTGCCTCCCACCTCAAACAGTAGTCCGGGTGGTCGGGTCGGTTTGTTGACCCTAGGCGACGAGTCTAATGACAAGTCTCATTTGGAAGTCGGATCTGATTCAGATACCGACCTCCCCCAATACACATGTGTCGGTACCATTCCGGATTCCTCACTCCCACCCCAAGTTATGGTTAGTGAAAGTCTTAAATACCAAGTGTTAGTTAAACCTTGACGGGTATTAACCAAATCACCAATGTACAAATCCTCTCCTTAACTTAACAACTATCAAGCTTAGTTAGTAGCTATCCTTAAGCCTCGTGGGTTAGTGTAAAGAAAACACAAACGCAACGAGAACATTAATATCCGGTTGCATGCTTTATCTTGTCTTAGTCATAGCAAATAAACAGATAGCACACAAGCCGAGGGACACCTCGTTAGCAAGCAGGTCACAAGAAAGACTGTACCGTTCACCGTCGACTGTTGTTTGTTTAACCTTCTTCGGGGTCCCAATTCACAAACCTAAAACATTCATTCATTTTTAGGTCATTAGTTATTTGCACCTTACTTAAGACACTTAATCCCTTAAGATTCCCATTCGATACCCTCTTTAGCCTTTACCACTTAACCATATTAACTTAACTTTAAGCTTAAGGTTTATACTTAACCTAACTTAATTCCTTAGGTTCTTAGGTTCCTAATCATCATTACCCTACCAATGGCATACCTTATTACCAATTGACACCTTTAGAATTTAAAATTTCTTTTTTTTTTTTTGGCTCGACCGATCTTACCGACCGACCTTACCCAAGGTCGGTCCATTCCAGGACGTATTACCGTTTGAAAATTCTACCCCGACCGACCTTGTAAGTCCGGTCCCCAAGGTCGGTCCATTCCCGAGAGTTTTCCCCGTGGGAAATTTAAGCTCGACCGAACTTGCCAAGTCCGGTCCCAAGTTCAGTCGATTCCAGAGACCAATTCCAGTACAAAATTCTAGGCATGACCGACCTTGTAAGTCCGGTCCCAAGGTCGGTCCATTCCAGAGACTTAATTCGTTCACAAAATACAAGCCCGACCGAACTTGTAAGTCCGGTCCCCAAGTTCGGTCGATTCTAGAAACTCCTTCTGGTAGTGTAAACTGAGCTCGACCGACCTTGCAGGTCCGGTCCCTAAGGTCGGTCGGCTCCAGAACCTTGTTTCTAAATTCCCATTGAACTCCAAACTTCACCTCATATATCCTAGTATGTTCTAACCTCATTTGGGCACCTCAAATACACCTTAAGCCTTCCACTAAACACATTAAATCACTCACCAACATCCACCTTAGTCATTATGCATTTTCCTTGTAATCATGCCAACATTTGTAATGTTTTCACTAGGTTTCTAAGTGGTGGTTCATACCTAATATAACCACTATGCCAAATGCTTCCTCACCACTTTAACATCATCTCCCAAGCATCTTTCACCATCTAAAACTCTTTTATGCAACTACATAAAGTTTCTTCACAAGTTTATGCCTCCATCCATCAACACATTATGTCCTAAATACACTAGTACATTCATTTGATCCCTAAATCCTCCATGATCATGTCTAGGTCATTCTAACTCATTATACACTTTAAACTCACCCCTTTTTCATCAAGACAACCTCTAAAGCTTCCTAGTATTTCCTTAGTCGTGAAATCTACTTAACACATCCTAAACACTTAGATTTTTCTCTAAATTTTGCCATGGGTTCCCTAGTACATTATTACACCAAAACATTTAGTTTTTTTCACCATCAAATAGCTATCAACATTCAAACTCTCATTAAACCTCCTTAACACACATCATGCACCAAAATTACACTACATCACAATATAGTGTATAAACTTAAAATGCTTGGCACATAGGCCCTTAAATGACAATAATCTTAACCACTGAATTTCCACATATATTTGCCTTTAACCTGAAAATACACACAACAAGGCTCCCATTGAAATAAAATGCTTCTTGTAATTCATCTCAACATTGTTTGACTATCTCTTTTCTCATTGGCTCCTTAGTCACAAGTTCTCAAACATAGTCATTGTTTCTCCTAGGTTATATATAGCCCCTTTCCTAATGTAAAATCTACACTAAACTCATCACAAATCTAAATCCCATTCCCTTAAACAATAAAACACCTTAAGGTAAGTAATTTACCTTGTTCTTTTACAAGCTCACAAACTTTCCTCCTTAGACTTTTTCCTTGAACACTCTCGGTCACCAACCAAGTTCTCCTTGCCAATGTTCTAACCAATATCCAATGACTCTAATGAGTGCTAGATAATACATTAGCCCTAAGGACAAACCCTAGGTTAAAAATGTTCTTTAAGGTATTAAGGTGATTGTTTTACCTTGGTTTCTCAAGACAAGCTTGGATATGAAGCAAGAAGGACCATCCTTTATCCCTTTGGAGAGTAGAAAACAAGCTAGAACAGGCATAAACTGGAGTCCCATGAGTTCAAATTTTCGGACAAAAGGGAAGAAATGATGGAAAACCTAAGATTTCTTACAGTCTTTACCTTAAGAGAATGGAGAAGCTAATGGAGTCTCCAGCTGAGTTTCCTCCTCTAATGGGGTTTGTCTTGGCTCCAAAATGAGGCCTTGAAGTTTTGAAAAGATAGAAGGAAGAGCTTGAGCTAACTAAGAGATATATGTACTTGGTTTTGATTTTGGAGCTTAAATGAGTAAGTAGTGGCCAGAGAAGGTGGAGCAAGCATGGAGGTTGCTTCTTACTGAAAGAGAAGAAGAGAGCAAGAAATCGGTGGAGAAGATGAAGAATGAGAAAGGAGGAGAGAGGACTACTAAAGGAGAGATATATATGTTAAAAAGGTGAATAGTTAACTTACTTACTTTTGCTTTCTCTTTACTTAGCTAGATAAGTGTGGTGAGTCACACTTAAAAACCGGCCCCCTTGGTCAAATAAGGTAGGTTGTGGTCTTTGTTGACCATTTAATTGACTTACTTTGACTAATGTCTTAAACTAGCATTATTTGGTTACTATTCACTAAACAAGGCACATAATTGTGAAATTTTTGATTTCTCATTGATTTAGGCTTCCTAATGTGATACTAATTAGCACACATGTTAATTAGAGAGTAATGATGGACATTTATCCACTCAAAACCCATTTACAAGACAATTTTTCAAAAATGTGCTTTAAGAGTCCTTAAAGCACAATTTGTGTTTTAACTTGTTTTCAAGCTTGGCTTTCTTTGGAAATTGGTTTAAAATGACCATTAGGATATTACTAAGGTCTAAGAATGGTATTTGGGTGCTTACCCAAGTCTCTCCAAGCTTAGAGCACGTTTTTGCTTAAACTGCTCTTTTGGTGTTTCCTTATATTTTCTTTAACTAAAATGGTTCCTTAATGTTTCTAAGGCATTATTTAGCGTTATTATATCTTAGTTTGTGACTTAAACACCATATCTAAGTTTGGGGTATTTCAAGTTAAGAGGAGAAAGACTCAGGTAGTCACCAAGAACTAGGAATGATAAGAATACCCATAACCTGTGGTAGACAGTTTATGTCACCACCATCTCAGAAAGTTGATTCCCATAGAAAAACATACTCAAGAGTGGAATAGAAACAAAAGGAGAGATGACCCCCACTGCCAGTCAGTTGTCCACGTGGATGAGGTAAAGCAGATCTCCGCTGCCACCGACCCGTGCTCGGTCGTCGGTGAAAGCATGCGCATGACTTAATAAAAAGACTCCATACTCAAGAAGATTGACCAAATACTCGACTCATGGATGAAATAGTACCCAGAATCAAAGGAAGAATTTACCAAGATTGGCATTTTCCCGTATTCCTAGCTATCTCAATAGATCATTAACTGCACAAGTGCAATACCAAAACACTCAGTCACACAGAGTGCAGAGGCGTAAACACTTTGCAGTTAACAACCTAGTGAAATAACTAAGGTAGGAAGGCACAGTAACCATGCAAGTTATACATCCAAGGCTCAGTTAGTCATATCAAGCTGGGTTAGTCACACAAGTAGTTTTCCTTTTGAAGTTCATTTTAAGCTCAATTAGCGTTTTTCAAAAACTTTTCCTTAAGTCTGTTAGTAAAAGCATCTGAGTACGAGAAATCGTATTTGGCATGAGTAGAAGCAGTAACCAAACTTGAGTGTGCGATCTTTCCTAATAACCTTTAATTAAGGTGTTTCATGTATTGATTAGCTAAGGAACTTATAATGCTAAACATCTTTTATTCTTAATGGTTTATAGGTTTTGGTTTACAATTATTCACTCATAAGGATTTGGGCTAGGTTTTGTTAATTAAATCTTTCATTAGGCCCATTTCAATTAACCTGAAATGATTTAGGGTTTTATCCTGAGAGTGGCCCAAGCTCTCGTTGAATTGTTTAAGTGGGCTTTTGGAGTTCATGGACTTAGGCCCAGTAGGTTAGCCCAAGTCCGCGTTACGTTTTCACCAACTGATTAAATTTCTAAAAATGGTTTTTACGAGGTCTCGAACACGTAACCTTGATTTAGTTCTAGGTTTGACTTGACCATCTACGCTATTGAACATGCATGTCTTAAGTGTAAATTTTATTTCATCTTCTTACCCTAGATCAAAGTTTAGCTTACTTTAAAACTCCTAGGTTGCAGTTGATTTATTCATTTAGTATTTGATTAAAACTCAAAGGTTCATGTTGGATATTCCCATTTACAAGTTCACTTAGGTGTTAAATTTTCGTTTGTATAATTCATTAATACTATTTCATTATGGATTCTAAAACAGTTAATATTGTAGATATATCTATCCTATGATTTTTTAATCTCACGATTTCAAGGATTCCCTTTTTATTAAATTCCCTAGCAAAGCCTAATTAAATCTTTATCTCATAACCTTAATTAGTTTCGTCTAGATGTTGTATTATAATCCAAAACTATTAGTATTATGCATAGGTTTAGTTTAACTTATTAATTTCTTCATATTCAATTTTCTATAAGGTATTTTATTTCTTTTATTTATTTTTTTGTTATCTATATATTAGGATTTATTTAAGACATTCTTTACGTAGCATTATTGTATTTAATTATTCCTATTAACTTGTATACACATCTACATCCAATATATGATTTATAAAATAAAGTATATTTCTTAGTTTCAATTTAGTATATTAGCTACTATAGTATATAGTTAACATAAAAGTAAGTAAATTTTAATTCCTTGATTTAACCTAAGATTATCCGTTATTTCTTTTATTTCTTTATTTCTCTATTTCTACTCAAAAGTTTATAGCCTAAAATATTTGTTAACATTCTGTATTAAATGTAGTTTAGCCTTCTTATATTATTTTCAACCTATAAAGTTTATTATTCAACTATACTTTAATTTTCATTACATTAAAACCATAGATTATAAGATAACTTATGAAAAATTCAGAAATACAATTATTAAACCTATTTCCTTTTATCTAAAAAGTCTCAAATTCAATATATAGTAACTATGATATTTTAGACATATTATAAAAATTTTATTTCATAAAAATCTCTTTGTTAATTATCTAAATAAATCCATAATACTCAAAACTTACAAAAATTATAACTTACATTTAAAAACTCAAAACCTATATTAATTTACATGAAAATAAACTAGATTTTATTAGGAATCTATGGCAAAAATTTTGTGTCAAAATACATTAGGGAAGATCATTAAATAAATCTAGCAAGTTAGAGTATTATTTTGTAATTTATATTAACTTAAAACATTATTAATCTTCTACGTTATAATCTCGGCCGTTCATTCTCATTAACTATGATTGGACGCTCAGGATTTCACGAGTTAATCTTATAACCCTAACCATCTACCGAATGAGATTTGATTGATTCCTCGCAATCTACAGAACGGTTTTCGGTGATTCTTGTTGTGTTCGACTCGAATTTTAATGGCAATTTCAATGGTACCGGTTTCATGACCTATAATGCAGGGCGCTAGGAAATCGTATCTGGGTTGGCTCGAAACTAGGGTTTATACACATTTCATATCAGTTTTGTTCGAATTCAACTAATTCTCTGTATATAGTGCGTTATAGGTCAAGCTAACAGTTGGGTATGATCGGAAATACAATAACGAGTGACAACATCGGTGTAGTTTTATCGGAAACGTACTAGAATAGCGTCAGCAAGAAGATCTGATAAGACTTTCTGGAAAACTCTTAACTTTCTGAGCGAATGAATGTCAAACTTTGGGAATCTATAAAACACGGTGTAGATCGAGTTAAGCTATGGTTTTGGGCTTAATCAACAGAGGACGTATAGCTCCATAAGCTGACAGAAAGGTCTTGATCTAATTTGTAATACACACAAAGAAATCTGAGTCGAAAAATTCTGGTATATACCTTGAGTTTTCCGGGACACTTAGGATTTTATGTGAAGATCAAGTAGGTCACTTCACGGATCAACTAGTGCCAATTGAGAGCGATTTGATCCACGAAACCTATCACATTTTAAACTAGGTATATAAATCTAAACGCGAGTGAAAGAATCATTGAAACCGTAGACTTTGGCAAGAAGTTATAGATCTCACAAGATATGGGCTTACCAAGTCGTTTCTGGGAAAATTTTGGGCAAGAACACCACCAGATCGGGTTGGGGACTTTAGACGCCTAGAACTTTCACACAATTGAGAATAAGCCTTGGTTTCCTTAAGAAGGGTTGTAGAGTAGTTAGAGATCTTGAAAACAAGATATGGTACGTGAATTTTCATTTACGAATGAAGAAGATATGATTGAGCAAAGTTTACGTTACCTACTGGATATCTGGGTTTCTGGGTTGCAGATCCTCGGGGGGACAACTTAAGCACGATTTTGTGATAAATGTGGGGAGAATTAGGTAAAGTGAGAGTAATGGTTCGAACGTAGGATTGTAGGGGGATTTGATGCAAAAGACGACACTAAAAAATATGGAGTTATGGCTATGAAATAGGAGTCTAAAGATTGACCAGCGTTCTGATAATCTATTGAGAATACTTAGCCGATTTTGTAGAAACTGGCTTACTGGCTTGGGCACGAATCTCGAGGCCTGCGGTTGAGTCAGATAACACCTAGACACGTCAGCTACCTCCAAGATTTTGGCTCTAAACTTCCCTAGATCATATCTTGAGCTCGGATGATCCATTTTTAATGTTCTTATTATCAATCTTCCTGGATTTCCATAATCTTTTTATTGATATAGGTTTCATGGGCTGGTTTGATAATTCTCAAAAAGTCAACCCTAGCAAGGCTTAAGGAGCTTTAAGGTTTCTATGATTTTATATTGACTTTTATGATTCAAATCAATGTTCCAAATATTTCTAAAATCTTTATAATATAATTGGAGTGTCTCTAAATTTTTCCAAGATTTATTGACTTATAAATCTTATTATTAAATTCATAATGCCCTGTAGTAATTTAATGTTTAATTGTATTATTTAGGGTTTAGTAAAAGAAATCCCCTAAATTAATTTATATTAATTTATGGGGTATTTCAGTCTACCCCCCTTAAAAGAAAACTTCATCTCGAAGTTTAAAATCAACTAATAGCTACTCACACCGCTTCGGGTGTGCTGACAAAAATTCCAAGATGTTCATCCAATAATAATTCCAAATGCAATTCCAATAATAATTCCAAATGCAATTCCATACCAATCCCTTATTTCCATCCATCATTTCCATTTCCAATTTCCACTCAAGATTACTCAAAATCAAACCAAACCAAGATATTTCATAGATAGAGATCAAGAGTCACACAATGTGTAAACCAAGTACATACATACACCTCTCCATCACTCTACTAATAAAACAAACAGGGCATAATCTGGATGAGGTGACAAAGAAAGAGTATGCACTACCCCCCCCCCTCCCTTAAAAGAGCTAAGGTACGCCCTCGTACTACTACTAACGAGAACCCATAGAAGGAAGGAATACAGGGAAATATCATGTGAATAGGTTTGGGTACTTCAATCTCATGGAGTCCTCAGTCTCCCAAGTTGTAACACCCCAACCGGTAATCACACACTTATCTCCTAACCCGTCTCCATTACCAATACACAAGCAGTGGAAATTCCAACACAACCGGGGGTGAAACAATGTCGTTAGTCACCCACGTGACTAACAAGGCCAATCCAAACTCAATTACAATAATCAAAATACAATATCGGTCTGATGGGTCTTATACCGAGTGCTACAAACCAACTATACAAATACTTTTCCATTCTTTAACCAATTCAACAACAATACAATTACAACCCTCATATAATTCTATACCGAGTATCTATTACAATTCCCAAACTTATTGACCACATGTCGGTCTTACAATTCCACAATACCAACCAAATACAACTCCCTAAACGACTACCCATGCTCACATGGCAACCCGTCCTACACTCGAATGGTATTCGGCTTCAATGTTCCTGTAAAATAAAAACGATGCCCCTAGGGGCTCAGCAAAATTGCTGCATATGAAATTCACATACCCCGCGTACTAACGAGGGTACGCCGACTATTTGGTCGAGAGCATGCGATTCATTTTAATTCAATCTGCATGCATACAACATACATTATATATGTACATTCACACAAAAATTCCACAATCAATCAAGGAATACAATCGCACTAACACAATGAGTTTGTTAGTTAGTATTACTTAATCTTAGGCCTTGAGAATTTCTACCTCACTATGCCTTCGTCATTTCTCTTACTCTCAATCTCAACCAAGATCTACAATACTCAATCTCAAGCTCGATTCCCAATTGCCAAATCAACTCTCTCACAAGTTACAACTCAATCTCAATACTCAAGTCCTCAAATCACTTCTCAAACTAATACTCAATACTCAAAGGCATCTTTTAAGTCTTAGCCAGGACCACCGGGTAGGGTCATACACAAGACCCACCACCGGGCTTACAAATACAAAAGGGGCTATGCATTTAACACCTCAAATTCTCAAATGTCTAGTTCTCTACCGGACTACTCAAATTCCCAAAACTCCACTCTCGGAGTCATTTCACAATCTCAAGGATTAGCCTAGAGGTATCTCTCTCAATAATATCTATTGGCTTAGGGAATTCTCAATGTCTAGTATTCTAAGGTTTAGGGTTTTACCCAGCTTATCGAATACTCTCATGTTCGGGACATTGTTCATTTTAGTCGGTTCCTCTCATTGGGGTTCGACTATATTTCTAAGGGGTTTGGTGATCCCTTACCATGCTTTGTTTTACTCAATGTTCATATTTTGAACAATTATCAATCCTCTAGATAGAGATTACTTATATACTTCCACTATTATTTATTGTGTGGATTAAATCAATTCGGTTCTCTAACCGTTATCGGGAGTTTACTAATTCTCGTACAATTCTCTCACGTTCTAGTGAGTTTATAGATTTGTGTTATCGTTTCTTGGTTCGATAGTTTTGGTGTGTTTCCATGTTTTATTATTCCGCACTTGACCCTTCCTACGAGTTACTACTCAAACAAGAATCAACTATGAGTCGCACTACAGTGCTCATTCACACTCAAGCAATTCATCCACAAACAAATATTTCATGAATTATACAAACTTTAAGTTCACAATGCAAACCAACATCAAGCAATACAAACAAACACTACAAGGTGCAAACAATCCAATTCGTGCATTTATCTTGTTAAGGTGATCACACAGTCAACAAGCACACAAATCGAAGTAACCAAGTTAGGATAAGGAGCATGAGAAAATCATACCTTTCATCGGGGTTAACTTTACCGGGTGTTCTCACGTTCCTCGATTCACACTTGTTCCTCGTGTCTTACTCTTGAACCACTAATTACATGTCAAACGGTTCTATTAATATTAAGGCGTTACGGTACGTACAAAATTGCTACTCCTGTACTTACCCCGTTATCCCGTTATCTCGGTTTACTTAGTGTTCTTAAACTCACCATTTTCTCAATCACTTCTCAAACTTGTTTACCCTTCTTAGGACCTTTAAAGGTCACCAAACAACTCCTAAAACCAATACCAATCAATCCCCCATCTTCTAGACACTTTAAAACACATTCTGTGCATTTTTAGGGGTGGTCCTAGACTTGGTCCGGACCCAAAGTCCCGGACCAATGTTCTGATGTACTCTCGGCTAATTTTTACTTGTGGTCCGGGACTTGGTCCTGGACCTAGGTGTAACGCCCTTATTTAACATATTTATAGCGGAAATAAAATACTAAAGGCGTACAGACCATCGGGTTCCAAACACCCGACACCAACCTCACCAATTTACAACTTAAAGATTACAACTGTCACGACCTGAACCTCGAGAAAACTTAACAAAAATAAAACAGTAATAAACACATAAACTCTCCACAAGACCTAATCCCATCCCAATCACTCGTTCTCTTCGTGGCCACCTGTAAAATAACTCGTACCTGCAAGATAAAACCAAGCAGCCCACCCCGAGAGGGGTGGGTCAGTTCCTTGGAATGGAACTGGTACGATCCTCCAAAAACAAACTTATAATACAACTCTTAAATAAATGATAGCTTGAATACAATCACTTAAACCGCACAGAGGAACAAGGCATTTCACAAATCACCAAATCAAGATAACAAGTTAAGGATAAAGATAATTAATAGAAAGCTAAAGTTAGTCAATCCAAAAACCACACCATGAGTTAGTGAACATCCAATGCTCAAGTTAGAACCAATTCCAGTTAGGAGTAGAAAACCCAAGTAGTCACAAGGACTAGGAATGAAAGAAGAGATCCAAGAACCCATAACTCAAGAGTGGAAACAAAGCAACTGGGAGAGATGGCCCCCACCGCCAAGTACGTCCTTTAGGACAGGGGATATACAGCCCCTCACTGTCTACTACGTCCCTTTTGGGACAGGGGATATACAGCCCCTCACTGTTACCATTGAAGACGCGCGCACGTCACAACAAAAGATTCAGCTCATGGATGAAACAATATCCAGAGTCAAAGGAAGAATTACCAAGATTGTCCTTTTCCATATTCCCACTAGAACACTAACTGCACCAGAGCAATACCAAAACACTCAGTCCTATAGAGTGCAGAAGCGTAAACCCTAGGCAGTTGATGTCTAATGAAACAACCAAACAGAAGGAACCAATAACCATGTAAGTTTCACATTCAAGGCTCAGTTAGTCACATAAGCTGAGTTAGTCACACAACCATTTCCTTTTAGAAATCCATTTTAGCTCAATTAGCGTTTGTCAAAAACATCCCTTAAGTCTTGTTAGCAAAGCACAAGAGTATGAGAAATCGTATCTGGTATGTGAAGAACAATAATTAACTTTGAATGAGTGTTCCCCCAATAGTAACCTATAATTAATGTGTTCCAAGTGTCGATTAGTTAAGGGACTTATAAACTAAACAACCTTCCATTCTTACTAATTTATAGTTCCAGGTTTAGCATTATTCTCTCACAAAGGTTTGGGCTTGTTTTTGTTAATTAAATCCTTTGTTAGGCCCATTTCTTTTAAACTGGAACGATTCAGGATTTAACCCCGAGAGAGGCCCAACCTCTCTTTGAATTGTTTAAGTGGGCTTTTGGAGTTCATAGACTTGGGCTTAGTGAGTTAACCCAAGACCGTATTACGTTTATGTTGTGTAATTAACCCTTAAGTTATTAATGACTATTTAATTACACACTGATTAAAATCCTAAGGCAATATATATATATATTCTTCTTATTATAACTATCACAAGGAATGTTATCTCCCTCATCTATTTTAATGTATTTATATACATATATATATATATATATATATCTTTATGTATTAAGATCTACCCACAACATTTTTAAGAAATTTTATTATATTTAATTATGTTTAATAACTTTTAGGCATAACCACAACCGATATACGGTTTATAAAATAAAGTGTCTTCCTTTATTTATTTAATATATATAAGTATACCTGTATTAGAATTTAATTAAGACATCCCCTATGTAGCTTATTGTATTTAAATTATCTTAGTACTTCAACATTTAACTGCATTCCATGTATGTTTCATAAAGTATTTCTTTTACTATACCTTAGGATACTAGCTCCTATAATATTTAGTTAATATAAGTGTCGATTTAATAGCTCCCTGTTTTACCCTAAGTTACTATTTTATTTCCTTTTTATATATGTGTAGATATAATATATATATTTTTCCTTAGTTTAATAAGAATATTAACTCCCTACAATATAATAATTAAGACGTAAAATAATTAAATTCCTTGAGTTAACATAAGTTTCTATTTAATTCTTTCCATATAATATATAACAGATATGTAAATAATTCACCCCTCTTAAAAGCTATTACCCAAAACTTTAGGAACATACTGTTAGTAAAACTGCATTTAGTTTCCTACTTACCCTGCTTAAAAGGTTTATGAACAAACCATACTTTAATTTTGGTACATTAAAAACCCGATATTATAAGTCTGTTATTCTTATGAAAAACTCATAACACAATTTTTAAACCCGTTACCACTGTCCAAAAATTCCCAAATTTAATATACAGTAACTATAACATTTATACATAATAAAATTTTATTTCATAAAAATATCTTTTTTAATTAACCAAATAATTCCATAATACCCGTAACTTGCAAAAACCATAACTTACGTTTAAAAACTCCAAAACCATATTAATTTACATCAAAATAAACTAGATTTTATAAGGAATGTATGGTTAAAATTTCAAGTCAAAACACATTCGGGAAGGCCATTAACTAAATACAACAAGTTAGAGCTAAATTCTGAAATATTATAAAACTTAAAACACTCTTTATTAACCACGATCTAATCTCGACCGTCCAATTCTTTAAAACCCAATCGGACGGTCCCTGAGTCTCTAGTTCATTAGCGAATACCAATCAGGACCCGAGTACGAATTCGACAATTTCTCCTAATCCACAGAACGAAACTGAGTGATTCTTATTCCATTAGATTCGAAATTTAATTCCGGTTCCATTGATACTAATTTCGCTAGCTATAATGCAGTGTACATCAAATACGATTCTAGTTTGAGGTTAGGGTTTGTTTCGGTTTTCCGATTTCAATCCTAGCAAATTCTCTCACCCTAACGTGTAATAACTGAAATTGGAACATGGTTTTGACTGGTAATGCAATATAGATTAGCAAGGTCGAAAGAATTTGAAGAAAACTTACCGGAATTGCAAGAATCGAATGAATTCGATTTCGGTTTCTGGAAAAATTCCCCCTTTACGAACCGATTGAGTAGCCAACTTTACAACGCTATAAGTTTCAGTACAGATCGAGTTAGAACTTATTCTTGGGCTTAATCTAAAGAGGAAACTTAGCTCTACACAATGATAGCAAGAACTCACTCTAACTTGCACTACACAGAAAAAAATCGGAGCCGAAAGTTAAAAGTTTATACCTTATGTTTTCGTATGATTTTATGCAATGGTGAATCGAGATCTTTAGACGTCTCGCTCTCCCAATCGGTTATGAATCAGCCTTGGTCATCAACACGAAAGTTGTAGAGGGAGAGCTAAAGAAATCAAATTTTGGTTGAAAGATGAGGAAGTTATGGCAAGACGAATCTTACCTGAAATCGAAGGAAACTAGAATCTGCGGTTTCGGTTTTGCAGGGTGGCTACTTTGGATCGAATTTCCGGTTGTTTTAGGATGATCTAGGTTTAGTGTGAGTTATGGTTGTAAATAGGAAGTGTAGGAGAAGACAACAAAGAAGACGACACTCAAAAATTCCAAAAGATGAGAAAGTTATGGAGGTCACAAGTTAGGGCAAAATCTGGAATCTGTTACCGGAAAACAAGGGGATAAAATCGGCTAAGTGTTGGGCGCGTAACCCGAGGCGCGCGGGTGAGTCAGCAGACTTGCCACATCAGCATCTTTTCAAAATTTTGGCTCTAAACTTCATTTTATCATAACTTTGGCTAGGATGATCCATTTTTGACGTTCTTTTTATCGATCTTCATGGTTTTCCATAACCTATTTATTGGTATAGGTTTCATGGGCTGGTTTGACCATTCTCAAAAAAGTCAACCCTGGCAAGGCTTGAGAAGCTTTAGGGTTTCTAGAATTTTATATTGACTTTTATGTTTCAAAACAATGTTCCAACTCTTTCTAAAATCTTTATAATATACTTGGAGTGTTTAGAAATTTTTTCAAGATTTATTGACTTGTAAATCTTATTATTAAATTAATAATACTATATAATAATATATGGTAATCCAATATTTAATAGTATTCTTTAGGATTAAATGGGAGAAATCCCATGATTTAATTTTCATAACTCCATATAAGGATATAATGATTTATTATTCACAATTCCATACTATAATATAATAATTAATGGTATTATTAACGGTTTTAATAAAAGAAATCCCCTAAATTAATTTAAATTAATTTAGGGGTATTTCACTAGGTCCCGGACCAATGTCAATTATCATTTTCGGCCATATTTTTGATGCGGTCCGGGACTTGGTTCCTATCCTAAGTCCTGGACCCTGCTAAAAACTGCTATTAAGGTATATTTTCAGCCCCAAATCCACCCTTAATCCCCACTCAAACTTTCCCTAATCTTTCCCCAAGTTTTCTACATAATTAATCACCCTAAAACATGCTCTAAACCACTCCAAATCCTTGGTCAAATCCTTACTCCAATTCTTGTTCATTTTCCATAAAATTTCATTCCCACTTTCCCATTTTGCACACTTGTGCATTTCTAGCTTCTTCTTGCTAGTTTCTACCTCTTACCAACCTTACCAAATCACCTAATGACCATTCTCATTCATTCCTATACATTTGCACTTCTAAACCCAAGTTCATCCATTTCTTTCAAACTCTTACAACCTAGTTTTTCTCCAAACTCCATGACACTAATTTACTAGATTGCTACAGATTTTATACCCTCTCCTTCTAGTCCTCCAGATGCCACTTCAAGGTTGTTACTCAACTCTAAACAACCCAACTAAAAACCTAAGTTTCCCACTTACCAAGTCACCTAAAAGCACTTATTTTCTACCGAAATTTCACTATAACTTCCCCATAAATCTAACATATCCCAAACCATCAACTCTCATCAATTTCCACTTAAATCAATCCTAAACTAACCACACCCTTATAAGGGTCCTACCAGCACACAGTTACTACACCAAACTCATCCAATAACAATATAAACACAAGCCTCAAATCATTTGGCTCCAAGGCCCTCAACTCATAATTAACTTCACAAATTCCTCCTAATCCCAACCAAACACATTTCTAGCATTAATTTGGTTCGTTCAATTTATTATCCCATCCCAAATTCTATAAACAACAAGTATAGCCATTAAGGTAGTTTCTTACCTTAAATTCTCATGAGCTCCCATTTCAACTCTTCTCCTCTCCTCTTCCTCAATTTAGGTCAAGTGGGAATGGAGTTGCCAAACTCCATCCCAACATTCAAGAAACACAAAATTTAACATAATTAAAATCCTAACCCTTGGAAATACACTAATCCAATGAAAGGCTTGAAACACCATAGTTAGGGTTTACCTTTTGGAGCTTTTTAAGAGGGGTTTTACCCCTTGATTCTAGGAGATGGTTCCACCACCATTGGAAGGTTGAAATGGAGCTCCACAAAGAGAGAAAAATAGGGCATGAGAATGGGTAAAAATCGGCTAGCACCAAAGATGGGGAAAAGATGAGTTTTTCTTGGAGATTTTTACCTTAATGGAGAGAGGGGACTCCAAGCTTCAAGAAGATGTGCTTTTCTCTTCAAATGGCAAAAACCCATGGAGATGAAGTTCATCCTTTTGGAATTTTAAAAAGAGAGAATGATAGAGGATGATGAGAGGAAGAAGAATATGTGGTTATTTTTGTGTTTTGAGCTTTAATGAAGCTTGAGCATGAGGTTGAATGTGGAGTAGCCATGGAAGCCCTTCAAAAATGTTCAAACCAATAGAGAGGAAAGGGGGAGCCGGCTGGAGGAAGGAGAAAAGGAAGAAAGAGAGGAAAGAGAGAAATGAGGGAGGAGAGAGAAGAAAAGTTACTTTTTGTACTTTTTTTCTTTCTTTTTCTTTTCTTCTTTTCTTTACTTATTGAGAGAAGAGAGGGGTGAGTCAGCAATTAAAAACTGCCCCCCTGTTATACATGCTGGAGCGTTTTTCCATCTTTTACAGAAAACGCTCGTTAATTTACCCGGTTTTAGCACTATTCACTAACCGGGCCCGTTTACTGGATTTTTCTTGTTTCCTTAATTTTAATGGCTCTTAAGCTTCCATTAATGTTTATTTATAGTTATTTGATGAACTATAATTTTTACGAGTTCATTTGACCACTTAAAGTCACGTTTTCAGGTTTTCTCGAAAAACGTGCGATAAAAGCTTCATTAGCGTTTTTAATTCGTTTTATGGATCCGTTTTCTTCGGGAATTGTTCCCATATATTATTTAGGCCTTATTAAGCCTTTAAAATCCATCCAATACCCTTTCCAAGGTTGTATTCCTCCTAGGGTCACTTAACGCTCAATTTAGCATTTTTTGCTTTTTAAGCGTTTTTCTTGTTTCTTTTGGATTTATTCTTTTTACCAAAATTCATTAGGCACTAATAGGCCCTCAATATCGTATTAGAGTAATTTAATCACCCTAATTAAGTTCGGGGTATTTCACAAGTAGCTTCCTAAACCCCATGATGCTCTCAAAGAACTTTCACTAGCTTGACTGATCTGCCTCTCGTTTCTCGGACCTTTGTGTCCAAGATCTGAATAGGAGTCTCCTCATACCTCAGTGTAGGCTCAATCTCTAATCTCTCTGGCTGCAGCACGTGTGAAGGATCGAGTACATACTTCTTCAGCTGAGATACATGAAAGACGGCATGTACCTTTCCCAACTCCGCTGGTAGATCTTGTTTGTATGCTGTTGGGCCCACTCACTCCTTAATTATGTACGGAGCGACATACTTAAGGCTTAGCTTCCCTCTCATCCCAAATCTGAAGATGCCTCTCATCGGAGACACTCGTAGGAAGACCATGTCACTAATCTGAAATTCGAGCTCTCTGGTACACTGATCCCAGTAAGATTTCTGCTTTGAATGTGCTACCCTCATGTGCTGCTGAATAACTCTGACATCATCCTGCAGTGTTTGGATGTACTCTGGCCCAATCAAGACTGCCTCAGTAAGGTCACTCCATGATAAGGGAGTCAGACACGGTCTGCCATACAGAGCCTGGAACGGTGCCATGCCGATGGATGAGTGATAGGAGTTGTTGTAGGAGAACTCTACCTGGTGTAGACGCTCTACCCAACTCCCCTGATAGTCTAAGGCGACCACTCTCAACATATCTTCCAGCGTCTGAATCGTCCTCTCGGTCTGCCTATCAGTTTGAGGGTGGAAGGCTATGCTAAGGCGTAGCTGAGTACCAAACGCCTCCTGCACCTGACGCCAAAACCTGCTGAGGAAACGTGTGTTACGATTGGAGACGATCATCTTCAGTACCCCATGGTACCGGATGTGCTCTATGGTGAACACCTCAGCTAGTTTGGGCACCTTACATGTGTCCTTGATAGGTATGAACCTGGTTGTCTTGGTTAACCTATCGACTATCACCCATATTACGTTCAGTCCACCTCTAGCTGAAGGGAGATCGACCACAAAATCCATGTTGATGTCGTCAAACTACCAGCACGGTACGGGTAATGACTGAATCTGGCCTCCTGGTCGACGCTGCTCTAACTTCACCTTCTGACAGGTGAGGCATCGGGAGACGAAGTCTGCTACATCCCTCTTCATCCCGCTCCACCAGAATAACTGTTTCAAATCCTTATACATCTTGGTGGCTCCAGGGTGTACTGACAATGTAGAGGAATGAGCTTCAAAGAGGATCCTGGTCTGAAGTTCTGTCGCATCCTGAGGAATGCAGAGTCTACCTCTGACTCGAAGATGTCCCTCGCTGTCTAGCTCGTAGTCATACTTCAGACCATCAGCCAAACAATCTGCTAACTTCTGTCTGACGCCCTATAGATACACATCACTGTCTTGGGCTGCATATACCTCCTCAGCTATCGTGGTCATCTATATCAAAGCAAGGAGTGAATATGCTCTTCTGCTCAGAGCGTCTGCCACGACATTCCCTTTACCTTCAATGTACTGGAGGTTGATATCGTAATCAGCTTGTAGCTCGACTCATCGTCACTGTCTCAGGTTCAGCTCCTTCTGGGTCCAAATGTATTTTAGACTCTTGTGGTCTGTCATAATCCGGACTATGGCTCCATACAGGTAGTGTCACCAGATCTTCAAAGCAAAGACTATGGCGAGGAGCTCAAGGTTGTGTGTGGGATAATTTTCTTCTTGCTTCTTCAGCTGTCGAGAAGCGTAAGCTACAACTCTGCCATTCTGCATCAATACCCCACCGATCCCTCTGCCTGAAGCATCACAATAAACCTCGAATCCCTCATTCCCTTCAGGGACTACCAGCACTGGAGCTGTGGTCAGGGCGCCCTTCAGTGCTTAAAAAGAGACTTCGCAGGCCTCTGCGGATAGTTTTGGGCAGGGCGGTTGGTAAATGGTCCAGCACCTCCTATTCCACCTCTACCTCCTCCTCCATTAGTATTGGTAGCTGGGGCTCTAGTCGCTGTCCCGGTGTGTGGCTTGTAGCTCTTAGAATATGGGTTTATGAAGCATTTGAACGATCTGTGCCCTTTCCTGCCATAGTAGTGGCAAGTCACCAGGGTTCCATCACACTCCTTGCCTGGGTGGTCCTGCTTGCACTTCTTGCAGAAATATTTCCTCACGGGTTTATTTCCCCAGGGTGGCTGGGAGCGAAGTGGCTTGGCATCAGCATGAGAAGGAACGACGGCTTTCTCATTTCATCCCTTGAAAAATCTTCCCCTTTTTTTCATGATTCTGAGAGGGACCTCTTCCATT
Organism: Limonium bicolor; assembly: GCA_023374045.1. Classification (NCBI taxonomy): domain Eukaryota; kingdom Viridiplantae; phylum Streptophyta; class Magnoliopsida; order Caryophyllales; family Plumbaginaceae; genus Limonium; species Limonium bicolor. The sequence continues at coordinate 412,716,146 of CM041776.1, read as the reverse complement.
TCCTCCACCACCATCATTCATCCTCTTGCCTAACACCGAATCTTGATAGGCACTGGTGGTTTCGCAGTCATTCGCATCTTCAGCAAGTTCCTGCAGAGTCATTCCTCTAGTGGAACCTATCATAGTCATGATCCTGAAGTTTAAGCCGATATAGAATTTGTCCACGAGGTACCTCGGAGCGTAAACTCTCTCCCCAATGACAGCAAGCAACTCTACAAATTTGTTATAGTACTCAGTAACAGATGAAGTCCCTTGCTTCAGCAGCTCAAATTCACCTCTCATCCTCTTCTGTAGATAGGATGGATAAAACTTAGCTCTCAGGGCCACCAGGAATGCTTGGAAATCAAAGTTCACCTGGGCAGTCAGCTCGGCTCTAGCGGTCTGCCTCCATCGATGAGCGGGTTCTTGGAGAAAGTAGGCCGTTATGTCCACTTGGCGATCTGCTGGGACGTGTAGAGAGATGAAAGCTTTCTTAATCTCGTCGATGTATTTCTCCAAGGTCTTCAGTACTGGCTGGCCTTCGTGGACTGGGGGACGAAGATCATTGACCGCTTTCAGCCAGTTGAACTCCCGAGGGTTGTTAACCGGTGGTGGTGATGGGTGTGGAATCTACTGAGCGATAACTGCTGTAACAATCTGAGCAATGACCTCCGGTGTAACGGCATTGGGTCCATAGCCTCCTGGGGGACCCTCTCCTCTTCCTCCTCTTCGAGCCATTTAACTGGGTAATAGGAGTTAAGTGTTACTTAAGAGTTGCGTGTCAAGTCTAAAAGTCTAAGTAGTAGAGTTGTGAAATTTTATAACGTCCTAAGGACGATGCATAGAAGGAGTGTTCATAAATACGTGAAGTAATGTAAAAGCAAGTAAAGTGAAGTATGGGGTAAGGGTAACGTGCCTTTCTAGAATCCTCACTTCCCAATTCTACCCCAATTCCCCGGTTTTAGGTGCACCTATATTCTAAGTATTTCACTCAGCTTGTTTTCTTGGGTTCAGAGCGTAACTACGCTCTGATACCACTTTCTGTAACACCGATGTTTAAAGTAAATACAGCGGAATATAAAATATCTACTGGCGTTTACAGATCATCGGGCCCCAAACACCCGGTATAAAACCTCACTTGATTACATCAATTAAAATTGTCTAAGCAACGGTCTGAACGCGAGAAATGAAAGCGTTGAGTAACTAATAAGAATCCCAACCCATCTCTTAGTCACTTCGTGGTTACCTGCAACAGTGTGTATCTGCCATGATGAAACCAAAGCAGCCCACTCCGGGAAGGGTGAGTCAGTTCCCTGGAATGGAACTGGTACGATTCTCTACAACAGTAAATTAAAACATAACTCTTAAAATAAAATAGTAACTTGAAATCAAACTCTTAAAAGTAAAACAGAGAACAAGACGAAGATAGAGATGAAGAACTTTAAAACCAAGTCAATCACTTAAGAAGTCACAACATAAAGTTAATAAGCATTCATTATTAACGTTAGATCCAGTTCTAGTTAAGAGGAGAAAGACTCAGGTAGTCACAAAGGACTAGGAATGATAAGAATACCCATAATCCGTGGTAGACAGTTTATGTCACCACCATCCCAGAAAGTTGATTCCCATAGACAAACATATTCAAGAGTGGAATAAAAACAAAGTGAGAGATGGACCCCACCGCCAGTCAGTTGTCCGCATGGACGAGGTAAAGCAGACCTCCGCTGCCACCGACCCGTGCTCGGTCATCGGTGAAAGCGTGCGCACGACTTAATAAAAAGACTCCATACTCAAGAAGGCTGACCAAAGACTCGACTCATGGATGAAATAGTACCCAGAGTCAAAGGAAGAATTTACCAAGATTGACATTTTCCCGTATTCCTAGCTATCTCACTAGATCATTAATTGCATAAGTGTAATACCAAAACACTTAGTCACACAGAGTGTAGAGGCGTAAACACTTTGCAGTTAACAACCTAGTGAAACAACTAAGGTAGGAAGACATAGTAACCATGCAAGTTATACATCCAAGGCTCAGTTAGTCACATCAAGCTGGGCTAGTCACACAAGTAGTTTTACTTTTGAAATTCATTTTAACCTCAATTAGTGATTTTCAAAAACATTTCCTTAAGTTTGTTAGTTGAAGCAATTGAGTACGAGAAATTGTACCTGGCAAGAGTAAAAGCATTAACCAAACTTGAGTGTACGATCTTCCACTAATAACCTATAATTAAGGTGTTTCATGTATTGATTAGCTAAGGAACTTATAATTCTAAACATCTTTTATTCTTAATGGTTTATAGTTTTTGGTGTACAATTATTCACTTATAAGGAATTGGGCTAGGTTTTGTTAATTAAATCTTTCATTAGGCCCATTTCAATTAATCTGAAATGATTTAGGGTTTTATCCTGAGAGTGGCCCAAGCTCTCGTTGAATTGTTTTAGTGGGCTTTTGGAGTTCATAAGACTTAGGCCCAGTAGGTTAGCCCAAGTCCGTGTTACGTTTTCACCAACTGATTAAATTTCTAAAAATGGTTTTTGCGAGGTTTCAAACACCCATAATACTCAGAACTTCAATATATAGTAACTATGATATTTTAGACATATTATAAAAAATTTATTTCAAAAAAATCTCTTTGTTAATTATCTAAATAAATCCATAATACTCAGAACTTACAAAAATTATAACTTACGTTTAAAAACTCAAAACCTATATTAATTTACATGAAAATAAACTAGATTTTATAAGGAATCTCTGGCTAAAATGTCATGTCAAAATACATTAGGGAAGATCATTAAATAAATCTAGCAAGTTAGAGTATTATTATGTGATTTATATTAACTTAAAACATTATAAATCTTCTACGTTATAATCTCGGCCGTTCATTCTCATTAACTACGATTGGACGCTCAGGATTTCGCGAGTTCATCTTATAACCCTAACCATCTACCGAATGAGATTTGATTGATTCCTCGCAATCCACAAAACGGTTTTCAGTGATTCTTGTTGTGTTCGACCCGAATTTGAATGGAGATTTCAATGGTACCGGTTTCATGACCTATAATGCAGGGCGCTAGGAAATCGTATCTGGGTTGGCTCGAAACTAGGGTTTATGCACATTTCGTATCATTTTTGTTTGAATTCAACTAATTCTCTCCATATAGTGCATTATAGGTCAAGCTAACAGTTGGGTATGATCGGAAATGCAATAACGAGTGACAACATCGGTGTAGTTTGATCGGAAACATACCGGAATAGCGTCGGCAAGAAGATCTAATAAGATTTTCTGGAAACTCTTAACTTTTTGAGCGAATGAATGTCAAACTTTGGGAATCTATAAAACACAGTGTAGATCGAGTTAAGCTATGGTTTTGGGCTTAATCAATAGAGGACAAATAGCTCTATAACTTGACAGAAAGGTCTTGATCTAATTTGTAATACACACAAAGAAATCTGAGTTAAAAGATTCTGGTTTATACCTTGAGTTTTCCGGGAAACTTAGGATTTTATGTGAAGATCAAGTAGGCCACTTCACGGATCAACTCGTGCCAGCTAAGACCGATTCAATCCACGAAACCTATCACATTTTAAACTAGGTATGTAACTCTAAACGCGGGTGAAAGAATCATTGAAACCGTAGACTTTGGAGGAAGTAATAGATCTCACAAGATCAGGGCTTACCAAGTCGGTTCTGGGAAAATTCTGGGCAAGAACACCACCAGATCGGATTGGGGACTTTAGACGCCTAGAACTTCCACATGATCGAGAATCAGCCTTGGTTTCCTTAAGAAGGGTTGTAGAGCATTTAGAGATCTTGAAAACAAGATATGGTACGTGAATTTTCATTCACGAATGAAGAATATCTGATTGATCAAAGTTTACGTTACCTACTGGATTTCTGGGTTGCAGATTCTTGGGGAGGCAAATTAAGCACGATTTTGTGATAAATGTGGGGAGAATTAGGTCAAGTGAGAGTAATGATTCAAACGTAGGATTGTCGGGGGATTTAATGCATAAGACGACACTAAAAAAATATGGAGTTATGGCTGAGAAATCGGAGTTTAAAGATTGACCAGCGTTCTGATAATCTGTTGAGAATACTTAACCGATTTTGTAGGAAGTGGCTGACTGGCTTGGGCATGAATCTCGAGGCGCGCGGCTGAGTCAGATAACACCTAGACACGTCAGCTACCTCCAAGATTTAGGCTCTAAACTTCCCTAGATCATATCTTGAGCTAGGATGATCCATTTTTAATGTTCTTATTATCAATCTTCTTGGCTTTCCATAATATTTTTATTGATATAGGTTTCATGGGCTGGTTTGACCATTCTCAAAAAGTCAACCGTAGCAAGGCTTAAGGAGCTTTAAGGTTTCTATGATTTTATATTGACTTTTATGATTCAAATCAATGTTCCAAATATTTCTAAAATAATTGGAGTGTCTTGAAATTTTTCCAAGATTTATTGACTTATAAATCTTATTATTAAATTCATAATGCCCTATAGTAATTTAATGTTTAATAGTATTATTTAGGGTTTAGTAAAAGAAATCCCCTAAATTAATTTATTTTAATTTATGGGGTATTTCACTGTAAGTCTCGGCATTGGTCCAAACTTACATGTTCAGACGAAAGTGCGGACATACCTGGACAGGACTAGTGTCCGAACTTCAATGTTCGGACATAAGGTCGGACACAACTAAAATTGCTGTTTAAAGAGTTGTTTGACCTCTATTTTTCGATCCGTTTGCGGTGTTATCTTTCTAGTTCTTTACACTATATTTTGGGGTAAAATCCGGGGTGTTACAAATATGGTCAAAGATAGCTACATGTGGATGGAGCCAAAAATTGTTGATATCTTTTTCAGTTCAGGTGTATCCAGCTCTTAATAGGACAAAAGTCAACTTTAGGTATTTTTTGTGTTGATATTTTTTGTATATCACGAATTCGAACCTAGCGAATACGCCATATTACAATATGGAGATGGGCCTTTTGGTCTTTTGTCATTTATTTTGTCCTTTTATGCATTAGACTATTATAAAACTTAAAAATATTGTAGTTTATTAAATATAAGTCCAAATTTCATAAACTTTATACCATTGTTCATCATAATCCGAGCTCTTCAAAATAAGACCAAACGTCAGTATGTTTTGAAATTTTTTTTATTTTTTTTATTTTTTGTATATACATAGTTTTTAAAATTCATTATGAATCTTAAGTTTACAAAAAGTGAATCAAAAGTTGTTAAAAAATGAATCGAAGGTTGTTAAAAAGTGAATAAAAGAGCTGCTTAAAACTGAATAAAAGGTTTTAAAAAAGGTGAATCTCATAAACGGAGATTGTTTAACTAAAGTGATTTTGATTGTTTGACTAGTGTGAATCAGAGGTTTTAGAAAAGTGAATCAAAGGTTGTTAAAAAGTGAATCACAAGTTGTTACAATGTGAATCAGAGTAATAAGAAAAGTGAATCTCGTAAGTATAGATTGTTTGACTAAAGTGATTAAGAGGTTTAAGAAATGTGAATTAGGGGTTTTTATAAAGTGAATCACGAGTTTAATAAAAGTGAATCAGAGTTTTAAGAAAAGTGATTATCATAAATAGAGATTGTTTAACTAAAATGAATAAGAGGTTTAAGAAAAGTGAATCAGAGGTTTAAGAAAAGTGAATCAAAGGTTTTTTAAAGGTAAATCAAAGGTTTAAGAAAAGTGAATATTTGGTTTAATATTAGTGAAAGTTAATACTACCACAAACTTATGCGAGGGTGGATTTTAGGGTGTTTGGGGGGGGAGAGGGGGTAGGGTAATCTTTTTGACATTAGTCTACACTTTATATTGTCATTACTAACTCGACAGATTTTTAGGGTTTGTGGTTTAGGTACAACCCATAAAAATGCGATTTTTAGAGTGTTTGGGGTAAGATTCATTTTGTTAATGAATACGGTTCATTTTATTGTTAAAGAAGATTCATTATGTTAATGAATATGATTCACTTAAAAAATATGTAATATATACTCCTTCTAAAAATATGAAATTTTAAGTTTACCAAAACATATCCATGATGCATCTTGTTTGAAGAGCACGAAAAATGATGAACAATGGTATAGTTTTTTTTTTAATTTAGCACTTATAGTTTGTAAGTTATAACATTTTGAAAAAAATACAATATTTCTCTCTCCTACCCACCTATCCCTCTCCCCCTCCCCCGCGTGTGACTATTATCTCTTCTCTTTTTTTTTTCCCTTTATTTCCCTCCAATAAAGTGTTGACATGTGGACAATCTCCTTATTCTAATATGGCACTAGGCACTGGCTCCATGCTCTGTTGTATATTGGGTAGCATCTTTATAGTATTTTTAATAGTAATTTTTAATTATGTACTAAGATCACATTAAAATAATAAAATAATTAATTGTGTATTTCTTTATTTAATTTGTGTTTCAATAAACTTTTATTGAAATATTATTCACAATTAAGTTAAGTGGTATATAGTTGAAAAAATGAACCCTTCACATCTCAAATTTAACTTTTAATCTAATCTACCTAAAAAAGACTATTCATATTATAATTTATTTCCTTCAATTATTGTAAGATTAATAGTGGGAAGGGTAGCACTAAAAATATAGGGTTTTGACCATTAGTTATTTATAATAAATGTAAATATAAAGAAGTGGTGTTCATGATTAGTAAACTTAACGTCAATTTTTTTTAATGACGCTCCAAATGATATTATTAAGTATAAAAAATAATAAGATATATTTGATATAATACTATTGTGTTATGTAATTTTATATTATCTCATAAAAACAATACTAATAAATAAATATAGAAAAACGACAATTAAAATAATAAAATGTAAATGGTATAAGATATAAAATAATTTTGTTTAAAAACATATATAGGCCTTGTTCTACTATAATAATATACTGTCACAGATAAAACAGTTGTAAAACTGCCAGACCGGAACAACTGCAAAACAGCAATGTCGAACGGAGCCTAAATCCAAACATGACCCGTTTATTATTAGGGTTGACCTAATCCAACCAATTAATTAATCGTTTTCAGAAACGAAACTCAATCCCATATATATTAAATTTAAACCTAACCCATGTAATACGTTTAATTATATATGAAAATAATTTGGCTAATTAACATTACTTTTTGAAATTCTATGATATTATTAACTTTACTTTAGTAAAAATTTTAGTTTTAATATTTGTATAAGCTCTTAATATTAAATATTCATAAATAATCTATAATTTATGAATATATATATATATATTTATTTTAATATAAAATACTTAATCGGGTTACCGGGTTACACATATTAAACTCAAATCCGACACGGTTATTAAACGGGTCGTGTCCGGGTTGACCCGTTTATTTAAATGTGTTAAATTTTAAAACTAAACCCGTAAACTTTGTGTCAGGTTCGTGTTAGTCAAATGAGTCGTGTTGAATCCACCTCTTTTTGTTGTTGTTTTTTACTGTTTTAAATAGTTCAGTTATTATAGAACATAGGACTTAGGTGAAATCCAGACATGAGCCATCTTCTCACAGGCTCCGTTCGGTCTTCTCATAAACCTGACATATTTGATGATATAAATGCAACATAAAGGTGTGGTCCCCGTGTGAATCCTGCGATCTCTTCTAATAATATACTACCACATATAAAATAGTCGGACAAAAACAACTGTAAAATAGACATACATGATAGAGCCATAATACTCCATCCATCATGAACTGACTGTTTTGTTCACTATTTGAACATGTCGTTTGCTTCAATATTTAACATATAAGATTAAATAATTTTTAAAATTCAACTTTTGCAAATGATTCTTTATAATATGGTAAACTATATGTTACAAAATTTAGTTTTATAAAATTATATCTTATATGTTTAATATTGAAGTAGAAAAATGTGTCATAAAACAAACAAAACGGTCAATTTAGGACGAAAAGAGTATAACTTCGCCATAAAATATACTACTTCTGTCCCATCCGGATTGTCCTGTTTATTATTTGAACATATTGTTTGACTTTAATATTTGACATATAAGATAAAGTAATTTTTTAAATCTAAATTATACAATAAATTTCTTACATAATAAACTATGTCTTAATAGTTTTTTAAAATTAACTTAACATATATATTAAATATTGATGTAGAAAAACGTACTAAAAATAAACACAACAATCATAATAACACAAAAATATCAAAACCAGGACAAAGTTGAATCACTTTCGCGAGGAAGGTTCAGACTTTCGTACATCTTCAGCCAAGCTGTTTCCTCTTCCAATAAACTCACTATACGTACGGTCGCTTGCACGTTCCCGTGGGTCCCACCTTGAGAAACTGTACGAATCCGTGCCTGAGGCCCTGGCCCTCCGTATGACCCATCCTCCACTTCTAAATCCAGAACACCATCACGGGCTTTATCAACCATCAGATCACAAATGAGGAGACACGTGTGCTACATATACTCATCTTATATTGGGAGTAATTGATTATGTAAAAAGTTAGAAGGGGCCGTGCTTGCTCCCAAAAGCTACTATTTGTAGTTTTTTTATTAATCTACTCCTAGTTAACTTATTGTAACTTGACATATTTGTATTGGATTAAATTTTAACAAATAACTAACTGATATGTAACAAACAAAAAATAAAGAACTGAGATTAATGTTCTAATCGCAACTAGAGAATGGGGCCTAAGGGCATCCACAATAAGGAAAGTGGATTCCACCCACTACAATATATTATTATAATCTTTTCTCTCACATTCTCTCTCCTTGTGTCAGCAAGAACCTTCTCTCTCCAGGTTCTTAATTAAGCAACCCTCTCTTATTCTCTTTATTCTACATCACTATTTATCTTTTTCTATTTTAACCTTCACCTATGTAACCGTGTCAAGAAACTCCATTGTGGATGCCCTAAATCTGCTTTGGGCAACCTTTTCTTTCTCTTTGTTTTTTAAAGAAAAAACCTACTTGGGGAAAGCCGGGTAGCTGAACAGGCCCAGACACTCCCACCATATGTGTCGTCATTATGTGAAGTACATGACTCATTTCATTAGACTATTTTATTGGTATTTGTCTTTTTATTTAAATATAATTTATATTTTTATTCTCCTTTTTAAATTAAATTTAACAACCCACATTTATTATCAACTACACTCGATTTTTGTAGGTAAATTTCACGATATGCTATTATATTTTTTTGTTAATCCATGAAATGCCACTAAAAAAAGAAGGAAAATGAAATATCATTATATTTTTTGTTAATTCATGAAATGCCACTAAAAAAGAAAGTCACGAAATATCACTATATTTTTGAAAAATCCATGAAATGTCAATAACTATTGAATAGAAGGAAAATGATAAAAATACCTATACAAGTTAACAAATTTTTTAAAAAGTTCATAATATGCCCCTAAGTGTTAAAAAATTCACCAAAATTTTAAAAAAATCAAAAATATTTATAAACATTTAAAAAATTTAAAATTTTTAAAAACCAAAACGATTAAAATATCATAAAATATTGAAAAAATAAATATTTTTTAGAAGTTTTAAATTATTAAATACCATAAAAAATAGTATAGAGTTTTCAACACATGATGTATATCAATCTTTCTACTAATTTATACTCCCTCCGTTCAACAATAACTGTCATTTTAGAAACTTGCACACTTATTAAGAAAAGTAGGACAATGACGCATGTGCCCCTACTTTTTACTTTTCCATTTAGATAATAATTACTTTTATATTGAATAGTAGGGGTAAAAGTGGAAAGAAGTGTGTCAAAAAGCTAGAATGACAGATATTTTTGAACAAGAATCACATCCTAAAACGACAGATATTAATGAACGGAGGGAGTACCAATTAAGTACCATACAATTTTAAAATTACTTTTACTATATATTTAAATTATTGATTTAAAACAAATTATTATATATTTTAATATATTTAGAAACTTTTTTTTAAAAAATTATATTCTATATTGCATATAACTTTGTGACATAATATTTTGTAGATAACAAAGGAATTTTGTCATAAAAGTACGACAAAATAGAATATAATTTTTTAAATATTTTTCTCAATATTAGTTTGAAGTATAATTTAATTTACTTAGAATAAATAATTCAAATTGGTAGAATAAAAGATAATTTAAAAATGAATGGTATAAATTATGGTACTTAACTGATACAAATTAGTAGAAAGATTGATATAAATTATGTTTGAATAGTTTAAAAACATCTAAAAAAATATAAACTATTTTTCAAAATGTTAAGGTATTTTTAATATTTTGTTAATAATTTTTAATATTTTTTACAATTTTATAATTTATAAATTTATATTATTTTTTGTAGAATTTTGAATATTTTGAAAAACTAGTAATGATATAAATAAACTAACTATATCAAAAATTTTAAAATCTTATTCTATCCATATTGACTATTGGTAAATTAGTACTTATTGTTTGTATTTTGTTGATACCGTAATGTAATATTAAAATATACTTGAAAAATATAATATATACCAATATATTCATTTTATAATTTATTATAATATTTTAATCTTAAATATAGAGTGGATAATAATAATAATAAATCACATTAATAATATATGAATATATTTTATTTTATTTTATTTCAAAAATATAATAAATCTAACCTTAAATAAATATTAAGTTAAGATTATTTGTGTATTATTGAAATTAGTACTAAAAAATTAAATATTAATTTTTTTCTTATAATAATTAATAAGTAAAGAATAAAATGATATGACAAATAGAAAGAGTTTAAAACCAAATGATGGGCTCTCTAATGTTGGTAAAAAAAATAGACATGGTTCTTAAAATGATGTGATAATGATGAAATGGAAAAAAGAGTACTAAGAACCCAAAATTAGGTTCTTTAATAATCATGCTCTAATAATTGATCTCACACCTAGAAACATATTGCCTTTTCAAATGACCATAACCCTGAGTCTCAAATTTTACAAGGATAAGATACAGGATATGAATGATGGATTAACTGCAACATCAATTCTCACTATTTTTGGATAGGTCACAACAACTTTGTCTAAATAGTCACTCCCTTTTTTAGATTCAGTAGCAACAAGGGTATTTGGGTTGGAAGAAAAAATGACATGTGTAATGGAGTTGCAAAAATAATTTGAGATAAAAACATTTGCTAGGTAGTATTTTAGACACTCCATATTACATGTGTTATGGAGCAGCAATGTACATGTTTTTAGTGTGTTCAGCCAGTTCATGTATTTCCTTAAGGGCTTGCTTGGTAAGTGGCAAAGGGATGAGAATGAAATTGATGGGGTAAGAGAATAGTAATAGAATCAATGGGTATGAGAATAAGAATTGCCATATACTTGTTTGGTTAAGACAAACAATTAACATTTATGTTTTCATCTTTATTTTCATGCTTATTGTGTTGTCCAAATAATTTAAATTCATTAAAAAATAAAACCAACTATTTTCTATAATATTTGGATAATAAAATTTCACAATTTTTTCATATTTAAATATAGAATTCATTGCTCTCATAAAAAAAATGTTAAACATTATAATCAATTATTTTTAATAAAAAACTTTAAAATTAAAATTTTCATTTTAAATGTATTATTATATATTAAACATATAATAGCAAATTAGAGCTGATCAAATGAGCGGGCCTTGTCCACGATTTGTTTCCCCTCGGCCCGTATGGTCTGGTTTTATGTTATTTTTAATATAATTATTAATATGTATATAATAAAGCTAAAATGAATATTAATAAATATTATATAAATTTTAAATAAATATTGAACTAATATAATAAAAAATAATATATTATATTTATATTTTTTAGATGTATATATAGTAATTCGGGCCGGGTCTAGCTTAGACACAGTCACAAAATTTTACTGGGGCCTGGGTCTGTTTCGTATATATTTATTTTGTTCGGGCCGGGTCTAGGGGGCCCAAAATTTTCCCGGGACTGGGCCAGTTTTTTATTCAAGCTCGAATTGTTGTCTAAGCCCACCCGATTTTTTTTTCAGACGGGTTTTTTTTCGGGTGGGTCGTAGGGTCAGGTTGTAGTTGATCAGCTCTGTAGCTAATACAAGTATTACTGTTTAAACATAAATTATAATAATTAAAATTTAGAAATAAAGATGACAAAATTTGACTATATTGTGTATTCTGAATATGTCATTTTCATTATTAACTACAACCGTATAAAATATTTAATATTAGTTATAATATTTGAATTCATATTTAATTGATTAAGATATATCAATTAACACAAATATTATTTTTTTCTACATATTTTATGAAAATATAATTAAATTTCGATAGAACTAAATAATAAAAATATCAAAATACATCTAGAAAATAAAATGTAATTATTTAAATTATTTTTCACAATATAATATTTAATAATATGTTTAAATAAAATTAATTATCTTTAAGTTTTAAAAAAATTAATTTTATCAAAATTAATTTTTTTACAAATTGAAAAATCACGAAAATAACACTAATAAATATGCTGAAAATTGGTAATAAAAAATGTGTATGATGGGAATGAAAAGTGATGACCACCCCCTGCCTTAGTCATCAATCTATGAGAATAGGTTATAATTGATTCTCATATCCAATTTTTATTCTCTCGTACCATGCATGGTAATATCAAAAGTTTTATTTCCATTCTCACACTTATTCTCATACCTACCTACCAAGCAAGCCCTAAGAAGTGAAACTTAAACCCCGTGATTAGTATCTTCATATTACGCTGATCAATTACATATTTGCACCAAGGAAGAAATACAAGTTTAATTAGTTGTTAACCTAGATAAGTAAAATCGGATTTGAGTCAAAGGTCTTGAATATAAAAATCATAGGTTTTTAAAGGATTCAGTTCACGAATAGTTACAAAAAAAAAGATTTAAATCAATACACTAATGACACAAAGTAGAACCATAAAAATAAAAAGGGAAAATTCACAATATGCCACGATTTGAATTTGTAATTCATGATATACCTCTTTTTCAAAAATTGTCCCTAATATGCCGCGATTTGCGTTTGAAATTCACAAAATGTCACTCTCCGGTAATGAACATTAAATTCGCCGTTAACCCTCTCTAAAAAATGACTAAAATGCCCTTGGTGAAAAGTTCGAATTTTTTTTTAAAAAAATTAATGGCACTAGTTCGACTGTGCAACAATTATTTTTTTAAAACAACTTTAAAAGTACACAAAATACACTTGTTTGGTTTTATAGTTTACAATATACCACTATTTAAGTTTTATAGTTTACAATATGTGTCACTATTTGTGTTTTGACCCTTGCTTTTCTTGTAACAGCTAGTTTTGAGTTTAAACGACTAGTTTGAGTTCAACAACTCTTTTTTGCCTTTATGAAGACCTTATCATATAAAACAGAGTACACACACCATACTAAAGTCATGACCATGTTTACAACTACAATCAATGAAAAGTTTTAAACAATTCATTGCAAATGTGGAACCCCATCAAACCTTACCCACTCCCGTAAAGACGCTTAGGTTGGAAGGGTGTACTATAACTACTGGGATTGTGATTTCTTTAAGTAGTGGGCAACGGTGATGCAGGATCGATACTCTCCTTATCCCAAGGTAAGACATCTCAGGGTAAGGCCCACCACTTGAAGAAATCACAAGCCCATCAGTTGTCGTACACCTTTCTAACCGAAATGTCTTTGCGGGAGATGGTAAGGTTTGATGGGGCTCCACATTTACAATGAATTGTTTGAAACGTTTCATTGATTGTAGTTGTAAAGATGGCTATGGCTTTAGTATAGTGTTTACGCTCTGTTTATATGATAACAAGGTCTTTATAAAGGCAAACAAAGAGTTGTTGGACTCAAAGCCATTTGAACTCAAAACTAACCGTTACAGGAAAAACATGGACATTCTGTGAACATTAAAACTCAAACAGTGGCATATTGTAAACTATAAAACTTAAATAGTGGTATATTGTAAACTATAAAACCAAACAAGGGTATTTTGTGTACTCAAAATACTTTTAAAGTTTTTTAAAAATAGTTGTTGCACAGTCAAACCAGCGGTATTAATTTTTTAAAAAAAAATTCAAACTTTTTGCCAGGGGCATTTTGGTCAATTTTCTAGAGAGGGTTAACGGCATATTTAACGTCTCTTACCGAATAGTGGCATTTTGTGAATTTCAAACTCAAACCGTGATATATAAGGGACAACTTTCCAAAAAGTGGTATATCGTGAATTATAAACTCAAATCGGCATATTGTGAATTTCCCAATTATAGTAGCTTAGCTTACATCTGTCACGGGAAACAATGCAATAGAGTGAGAAACTACAACAATAGTCAATGAGGCAGGTATAACCTCTGCTGAACATGCTCAGCAGTGAACTCTACACAGAGCATGCAAAACAATATTCGGTGATTATGGATGGAACCAGGGGCGGACCCAGAGGATAAATCCTATGGGGGGCATTATACCAATCAACTAGTATAAACCGTGTGTGTGAGATGTTGCATTTTTCTTCAGACCCGATTAAATTGGGCCCTTTTTCTAACTATTATTGGGCTGGCCTGTTTCAAGCTTTTTTTTGTTTGTGGAAAAACGAAACCAATGTGTGGTAAGGAGGAGTCGAACTCCAAACCCCCAGATTGCTAGTTTTTAACCACTACACCACTATCACTACTTGTTATAAATGTCATTTTATTATACATATACTAGGTTTTAATTTTTTAATTTTTTTTTATAAAATGCTATGGGGTCCGGGCCCCATTGGACCCCATGTGGGTCCGCCCCTAGATGGAACACAATATACAGTTCTTGCAAAACCAAGAGGCTTTTTGTAAGAGAATGGTTCCTATAATAAAGCAACTATATTTAGTGATTCAAAGTTTAAATAAAGTTAAAGACATATAAAAGAGGATATATACCCTCGCAAACATGCAAAATAAACAATGAACGACTAGGCGCATTTCTCTTACCATAGGTAACAACTATCATCATCCCAAACATAAAAGGTGTGTGTATCACATACCGTACATATATGTTTATAGCTTTCAGTGGAATTATCTTACATGAAAACACAGAAAATACAAGTACATTTAGTATCTTTTTTTCTTAATTATGGATACTATCCCTAGGATTTTAAGTAGATTCAACAATATACCACAAGATGGCACCATGCAGCCGGTTGATATAAACAAAGTTGTCTACAGGTCTGATATAAGAACCATATACGTTACTAAAAAACGCCAATAATTGAAGATTAGTAGTAGGAATAAGAAATTAGCCGTCGTTTAACATTTAGGTCCAGGCAAACTAATCAAATCGGATTATTATAAGCAAAAACGAGTTTATTGACCCGAACCCTTCATTTGAAAGCAATAGCCCATGAGTGGACTAAGATAGGCACAAAACTTATATTAAACTTATCGATAGCTTATTAACCCTTTTTGATCATCTAAACACATTTTTCATGGTTTTGCTAACAAGAAAATTGTAGGAAAACTATATACATAAAAAGAATAAAATACTGAACTAAACCTACAACTCTACTATGGGTAACAAATAAAAACTCGATCGGAGTATAGTGTAAATATATTACGACCGAGAGTATCGTACCCAAGGGACTTATAGAAAACTAGTCCTAATCCGGGCAAAAGCCTAATCTAAACAAGGGGGAATAGTAAAGGTTGATTCTAAACTAAAAAAATTAAATAAACTAACTTTGATTTGGGAGAATGTCAGTGTAAGAGTATCATATGACCAATGATCAAGGGTGGCAAGTCTCAAAGAGGATTTGGTCTCGCAAAATGCATATGTCGGGTGCCATGCCGGACCTTGGATACCCGGCATAGTCAAGGCCTTTGAATGTGCCGGACAACTTCCATCCGGCATCGTACATTCCGTAAATACCACTTCCAGAATCAATTCTGAATAAAGGAACTCGTTATCCATCCTTGCATCGTGCATAGCCAATGTCGCGAATACAATCAGAATAACGGGGAAATAAGAGATTAATCCAAAACCTTAGCATTTGTTGCCCACTTTTCAGGACAACAATATTAAAGATTACCGAGATCCTAATCTATCCTACTCTTGCTTTGAAAGCCTTAAATAGGACTTAGAGATAAGCGAATAAGTGGCTGACTCATTCAACTTGTATGAAGACTAGAAACCTCCGTTAAGAAACTTGAAAATTCCATAAATGATCATAAGAGTTTTACAAGGAAATCTTCCCTAACCAGAAACCTAACAAAAAATTCTACATCACCATCCACACAACTACAAGAAGAGAATACAAAGAGGGAGAAGGAGATGTTAATAGCCTTAACCCGACACGGTCTTCTTCTTCTCTTGCGTGGATGGATCCATAGACTTCTTTGGACACCAACAATGGAGTGGAGGCGGAAATAGAGATGTGAATGGAGTATATTGTGATGTTGAAGTGTGTTGTCAAATGATCACATAGGTAGGGTATTTATAGGTGTTAGAAGTGATTCTATGGAAAGCCATATCTTAAATGATGTCTTTCCATAAAGACACACCTCCAAGACATGTCTTTAGCAAAAGGATACCTTTTACCCTAGTTGTATTGGTATGGAAAGACACATCACCAAATGATGTCTTTCCATAGTGTCTTCCCATCCAAAAGACATCTTTCCAATTAAAAGACACCTCTTCACCATGAGACACCTTTTCACCATGAGACACATTTTCACCAAAAGACACCTTTTAGCCAAGAGACACCTTTTTATCAAAAGACACCTCTTAATGTACTGCTAACTTCTGGTGAACTGAGGTGACTTTTTACTTGTGCCGGCTAGGATGTACCCGGTCATTGCATCCTTTTCTGCTCCACGCTTGTGCCGTGCAGGAGTTACCCGGCATTATGTCCGACATTTTGGTCAGAAGTGCTTCCTGGCATGGAAAACATATAAAAACATCAATCTGAACAAATAATAGACTTTATACATAATATAGCATAAATAGCATATATATAACCCTATTTACACTAATATAATCCTAAATCTAGTACACAAAATATGATAAGTCTGCGGCTTATCAGGTTTCACAACAAGGCTTGGGAAAATTTAGAGCACAAAAGAGATAAGTCGCGATTTGTACAAAAAACACACAAAGGATCACTTCCAGACCAAATACATATGTCCTCACACGACGGTCTGAACAAGCGGGTATAGATCGATCTGGAGAAATGCTTAGGGCTCGAGCCTAGGTCACCACAACGAAATAAGGTTTTACTCGCTATCCTCTTTGGGCTTTCCCACTTTTGTCGCATCACCGTGAGGTGTGCGTCTACGGTCGGGTATTTGACTGACCAAACATTGGGCATGAGTAAGGGCACCGTCACTGAGGTGCTAGGGGCCGAAGCCCAATCACTAAGGAGATGTGGTTTACATGACATCCTCTTCCTTCCCTCACTTATTCACATCACCGAAAAGAATGAGTCTCAGACAGGGACCACTTAAAGTAGGTCCAGGTGAAATCGATTAGCGTGGTCGACGCTCTCATATGATGAATAATAATATACAAGGAAATATTAATGCACACGAAAGTAGATATAATAAAGCCGTAAATGACATTCGAGTTAAGCCCTCTTACCTTAAAATTAAGCTAGTTAAAATTAAGGATTATGTCCAAACAGAGTCGGCAGTCTGTGAGTCCCGGGTTTTTCGAACCTTTTCCTATGTTTATTAGGTTCTAGGTCTATTTATAACCTAAGCTTAACAACTATGAGTAAAATGATAGCCATTGGAACCTAAGTTAGCCCACTGAAACCTGTTAAGAGTTGCCACTTAAGTTTAAACCTAAGTAAACTTGGGAAGATAAGAGTTCGGGTTCGGGGGCTTGGTAATTTAGCTTTTTCGAGTTCAAATTACTTTTTCTATCCTTGAAAGCTATTTTCCTCTACTTATGTCATAAAAGGCTTATTATAGAGTATGATTAACCTAATGCACAAGCTTCTGTGTTTTTTGGGTTTTTTGACATTTCTTGACAAAAACAAAAAGTGAAAATTAAATCTACCTAGCCGAATTAGGTCAAATTATACTGTCATTCGTGACCACGAACTCTAATATATCAGAAAGTTCGAAATTGTAAAAGATGAAAATTTTCAGGTGTTCGGGGCCATGGACAGGGTGTCCATGGGCCCGAAATCAAACTGACAATTAAAGATAAATTCAAAATTTAATTTTTGGTACTGTCCGTGGGTGGTCCTGGGTCCCGACACATCGTCTGTGGGCTCAGACACAAAGTCCAAGGTTCTGGACCACCACCAGGCAGTGATCTTGACAGTGTTCCTGGCAATACTTTCAGCTCAAATTTTATGGGTGTGTGACTTGAAGGATTATAAACACGTTAATGATTGGAAATTTTCAATTTGAAGTCAAAAATTAGCCCGAAACTTAGTAAACATGTAAACACACAAAAAGTTAGAAAAACTCATAAATACACAACTCAAAGTAGATTTTTTGTTAGAAATTGATGTAAGGAATACACGGAGTTTGTAGATTTAAGAATTGATGACTTAACCTGTTTCGAATGCTCCAACTAACACTTTTTTTCACGCCAGGATTCCTTGATTGGTTCATCGGTTATCCTCCGCTTGGAAAACAACCTTGGTTTTTGATTCCTTCTTTCCTATGTTGTTCTTCTCGTTTTAGAAGAGTTTTGGTGGCTGATTTGTGTTTGGAACTTTGTGGAAAGAGCAAAGTTTGAGTCTTTGGTGAATTCGGGATGATTTTGGCAAAGTTTTGGTATGATAGGGTTGGAAAACATGGGAGACAAGTCTTGGAGATTGGTTTATGACCTTAAGAGGGTTATGATGTGTTCTATATCATCTTTGAAGGTCTGGTTATATAGAAAAAGTGTGACCAATTGATAAACAAATTTCTTTTATCAAAAATCTTTGTAGGCTCTAAGAGAATTTGAATATTTTGATTGGCGTATAGGTCGAATAAAGTCATGGTAAAAGATGATTTTTAGAAATTTTGAGAGTTGAAACCGTGTTATTTTGATAAATAACCGATTTTATAAAAATATTACAATCTGGCACCTCTCATAATACATAAACAATAATTGAAAATTCAAAATTTTGAAATTCCAACAGGTTTATTCTCTAAATATTATCCCCTATCATGTCTTCAGATTTCATGACATTTTGACCCGATCTGGGCATTTTCCATATCAATGTTTGAATTTCTTTTTAAAATGTGGGTTTATACTCCAAATAAAACTTTGTCAGGTTTATGACTATGTATAGTCATATTAACAATGTGGGATTTTTATTTTAATTTGTGGAGGCCTTTTCTTTCTATTTTTAGGCAATTCCATGTGCTAATTATTAAGGACATTAACTTATAATGTAAGTTAAAAGCTATAATTCCATAATAAAATTATATTAGAATTGTGAATACCTTTCATAATGACTATGATATTTGATGGTGTTTTGAGATTATGAAAATAGAAAGCTCTGAGAATATCCTTGGAAAATCCTGACTTCATGTATTTTGACCATTTTACCCTTGTTTTCACTTTTATGCACTAGAGTCTTTCCCGAGGATCAAAATTGTGGGTATACCAGTGGTGCTGGCGATTTTAGAAGGAACGTTGAGAGGAATAGGAAGAGCGGCAAGCGGATATGACTTATAATGGTGATGGAGAATGGGAGATAACATCCAGTAGTAGTTAAATTGTAAAAAAAAAAGACTTTTGCAACATGTTCAAAACACTAGCCGTGTTGTTAAACTAATTTTCTTATTTTCGGTCAAGTTTTATAGTACGGTTAGTGAGAACCGTGTTGTGAAATTTTCCTTACAATACCATCATAAGCCAACCTTGTTAAATGAGGTGCTAGATAGTAGAATACTGACGTGAAACGTACTTTATAACGTGCTTACAATATATAACCATGCTGTATAGTTTTTTATAACACTCCTTCACTACAACTATGTTATAAAGGGTGTTATAAAAGTTTTTTTTTTCTACTAGTGGTGAAACCAACTCAGAACCAAACCCGACTTGAAATGAAGCGGTCTTGAATCTTCTATTTAAGGTTCAAGCCGAACCATAACTGAACCGGACCTGAAACCAGTAGGAACCGGTTTGGAACCGCTTGGAACTAAAACCGGTCAAACATGAGTTTCTCAATGAGTTCTTACCAGGCAATGGAATACAATAAAATTTCTTTACTTTTCTTAAGTTGCAATTTCAATTACAAATATTGTATTTTTTTGCATTTTAATCAATATTTGAATAAAAATAGACAAAAAATTAGAAAAATACTAGAAATGTAAAAAAATTCAAAACTGGAACCAAATCCGGAACCGGAACTAGTTCAAGAACTGCCAAAACCAATAGAAAACCAATGCCTACAGATTTGCATCTTAACAATGTAAAAGAAAATCAGTTCATAAATTAAGTAAAACCTAATAACAATTTAAATCTATTTTATTTTCTAAATGTTTAATCATTTAAAATAAAATTAGTACATAGTTTGGCGTATACCTATATATATTATTCAAGCATAAACCATCTTATAAGCACACAAAACGACTATTATTGTTCGATGACCAACCATTTATTCAAGTTCAAAGATTGTTCAAGTGAATGTGTTAATTGTTAAGATCAATGTTAAAGTGATATGAGTTATTATAAAGGTTGTCCAAATTAAAGATGAAGATGGTTTAAGTATATACCTTATTATTGTACAACCATTTGTACGATAGCTGGATTACGCGGCATATTCTATTGTCTTAATAGCTATAAATATATTCGACTTTACTTTCTTGAATAAGTATAAATATAGAAAAAATAAATTAATGAGTTCAAAATATTCATAATAATGTAAAGTAATTTTTGGCTACATCATAATGTGGTTACAGATGATGAAATATATGTACTTTTACTTTGTAAAAATTATAGTATTAATATACAAAAACTGTATAAATATATATATATTTATATATAAAGATATATCTTGAATTATGATATTATTGAATTATAATAGTTGTACACCATAATTTGTTAAACAATGTTGTAAATTTTATAATCTATATTTTTATTCTATACAAATTGTAACACTACAAATGTTAAGATAGATATTAGTGAGGCTAGAGTTCTTCTAATAGAGCCACATCCATTTGAGATACCTGGCTGGATTTACTGCATATTCATACTAAGGGTGTGTTCATTTAGGATACTTATTATATTAATCTTATTTTATAAAAGTGATAATACATATGTCATTTTCTGATTGATATAGATTAGTATTTGGATTCCAAAAAGCTTACAACAGCATAAGGGAAAACATATAATTAACGCTGCGTTCGGATATGGCTTTTTTGTGGTATAAATGTGGCATTTTTGAGTGTCAACTCCGAACAACAATTTTTAAAACAGCCACAAATATACCAGCACAAAACAACCACAAAACAACCAACAATTTATGCTGCAAATATAATGAATACCGTAAACAGAGGCGGAGCCAGAAAACTGTAATTAAGGGGACGAGAATATTTTAATAGTATTAATTAATTTTTAATAAATTAATTTAAATTTTCAATATTTATAATTATATTTTTAAAATGATATTATATATTAAATTTGACACAAAATTAAATTAAAATTGAATATATAGATTAATATATTATAAATTAGTTTATTTTTCCTTTTTCCTTTTTAGTTTTTTTATAAATATTGGTATACTAAATTATAAATTAATGAAAATAATATAAAACTGTTATAAATAGATATATTTTATAGTGGAC
This sequence comes from Limonium bicolor, assembly GCA_023374045.1. Lineage (NCBI taxonomy): Eukaryota > Viridiplantae > Streptophyta > Magnoliopsida > Caryophyllales > Plumbaginaceae > Limonium > Limonium bicolor. Next base: position 412,694,356 of record CM041776.1, on the reverse strand, counting down.
TCCACATCTGTAATTAGGGTTTCCCCCTGTACTCTCTATAAATAGAGGTCTTGTATACTCATATCATAATAAGAATATCAGTTGCCTCACTATCTCGTGTCTCTCTGCAATCTCTCTTCCTTTCATTTACAACACGTTATCAGCACGCTCTAAAAAAAACCGCTATGGTTCCGATCCATCTAGCCCCTGCATCTCTCTCCTTATCCGCATCCAGTTCTCTTCCAACATCAGCACACGAACCGATCGATCTTCAAACTGGTGTGCGTGTAAATTTTAGTTTTTGGAAAACTTGCATTTCCAATTTGGTGACGGACTGCACTGAAATTCAAGGGGATAGTATGGAGGAAACTAATCAAATACCTATTTATTCATCTCTTCCGAACTTCGGCAGCATTGAATAAGGTGGCCTCCAAGCCATTATATATATTGATTATATCTGATTATCGAATGAGGCATTATGTCAGATCCTAATATCGTGTGTGGCATTATGCCAGAAAATAGATATTACATGAGACATTATGCCAGAAATTAATATCATGTGAGGCATTGTGCCAGGAATTGATATCGCGTGAGGCATCATGTCAAAATCCAATATCACGCGAGACATTGTGCCAGGAATTGATATCGCGTGAGGCATTATGCCAGAATCCAATATCACATGAGGCATCGTGCCAGATCTTGTTTATTGTTAATTTTTATTCTGCATTGTTAATTTATCCAGATCTGTTTTTATTTATTTGTTAAGTATAATCATGTTAGGCATCATGCCAGAAACAATAATCATGTTAGGCATCGTGCCAGGATTATAATCGCGTGAGGCATCGTGCCAGAATTCAATATCACGTGAGGCATCATGCCGGATCTTGTTTATTGTTAATTTTTATTTTGTGTTGTTTAATTTATTCAGTCTCGTTTTTATTTATTTGTGAAGTATAACATGAGGCATCGTGCCAGAAAAATAATCACGTTAGGCATCTTGCCAGAAAAAAAAAATCACGTTAGGCATATGCCAGGAAAAATAATCACGTGAGGCATCGTGCCAGAATTCAATACTGTTAATTTTTATTCTGCGTTGTTTAATTCATCCAGTTTTTGTTTTTTTATTTGTAGTATAATGTCAGGCATCGTGCCAGGTATAATAATCACGTGAGGCATCGTGCCAGATATAAATTTTCATTTAAGGCATTGTGCCAGATATAGATATCACGTGAGGCATCGTGCCAGAATTTATTTATTGCACTACTTTTATTATGTGTTATATGATTTATTTTGTTGCGATGTATAATATACTTCATTATTTTATGATTGCTATTTGTAATGTTTACGCCAATATATAGGGCATTGCGCCTGTAAAAATTAATTTTAGTATTATTTGAAGAAATAATGGCATTGCGCCCGAAAGTCTTTGATTCTGACATATCATAAACAATGTCCAATATTGCCGAACTTGAGCTTACGGCCTTGGACATCACTAAGAAGGGCATCGCGCCAGAAACTTTGACTTCAATATGCTATAAAAGGCATTGTGCCTGGAAGTTTTATTTGCATATGTTATAAAAAGGCATCACACTTCAAAGTATTAATATGATCAATATAAAGAGCGGTGCCAGATTTTTATTAAAATGCTTTTATACAATATGAGCAAAGAAATTGGCATTGTGCCGGAAACTTCTGAACTTAATATGATATGGTATTAGCATTGAGCTAGAAAATTAACAATATCTGAAAAATAAATGTATTGATTATATCATTGTTCTAAAAGATGGTATAACACCCGGCAAATTCATCTGAAGTATCTATTTTATGTATAAGATGAACGTTATTCAACGATTTGTGAAACATCAATGATGGTATTGCACCAGGAGAAATTTTGTAAAATTCGTTTGAAGTAGTTCTTGGAAAACTACGTAAGTGATATACCATGATGATGAATATTCATATGTCAAGTTTGACCTCTATGATGATATATATGATGTCGTATAAATAATTCGATTTGAATGTGATTTTGCAAATGATTCTCAATGAATCATAAGTTCATCTCCTTTGAGATAGTGCTAAATCACAAAATGAGTGACTCTGGCGAATCACCCGAATATTGTTCATCTATTAAAGAAAACAAATTGGCATGACAAATATAATGGTTCTTGTCGGATCATTTTTATTTCACGTTTTCATGAACAAAAGTCATGACTAGATTGTGAGAGATGATGAACAGTTATTGACATCACGAAAACATAATTTATCATGGTTGGATGTTATTATGATTGCAAGACTTTCAAGGTCTTTATGGACATAACTCGACTTATGTCAAAGCTAGCTCAAAATTGAAGCTATGCAGGTTTTTTTTGTAATGAGAAGTTATGTTGAGGATGACAAATTTTAATTTCTAAATATTATTCAATGTTTTTTTATATTCTAAATTATTATTGTTCTTTGTGTTATATATATGTATATTCGTTTATATTTATGAGATTTATCCATTTAGGAAGAATTTGTATACCCTAAAAGGGGTCATGAAAGACATATGTCCGGGAAGGCGTATGTTCTGAATGAGATAAGAATTGTACACCCTAAAAGGGGTCATGAAAGACATATGTCCGGGAAGGCATATGTTTAGAGAAACAAGTTTAAAAACAATACAACTATAAATAATATTTCTTGATGGAGTCAAGAATTAAACTTGTTTGGGATGTAGTGCAGTTATAGCTCGCTATTCTTTCCAAAGGATTATAATTGACCCATAAGCATGTGTCTTGATGACAAGGCATTACTCTCATGTGTGAGAATGATTTTCCATGATTGAAAAATCATAAGATAAGGGTCAATAAGCTCTAGAAGAGCAGCTGCAATACCACATATAGAGTGAAATTTTTGTGCTGTTTCTCAAAAAGTGGTACTGATATACCTGATGCGGATATCACGTTAAGACTACAAATAAGAGAATATCAATGTATATTCTGAAAAAAGTCGTGATTGTAGCTGCTTGTTTTCTCCTTTGTTTTGTATCACATATGTGTTGGTACAATGGAGAATTTGAGATAAGATAAAGAAAACAATAAGATTTCCAATGTTTTTTTTTGGCATGACTGGTTAGACCATCCCAGTTCAATAATGATGCAAATTGATATCCACTGTACGTGTGGACACTTGCTGAGGATTATATTCTTCTATCAAATGATTTGTTGCTTACTTTGAAAAACCTTTTATGAGGCTATCACCAGATGATATTATGTGTAAACTTAGATTTTTATACGTGTGAATTCAGGTAAGATATAGGGACCATTTTGGGGACCATATCCTGACCATTTTTGGACTATTAATATTTGGTTTAAATTGATGCATCAACCAAATGGTCATTACAGCTTAAGGTTGTAAGATTGAATAATGAAGTCCATAAGATTGGACAATGCTGGTGAAATGTTAACGCCTTGATATGAAACTTTGACATGTTCATTGGGATAAATTGATGGTTAAGAAGAACCATCGATAAAGATCTATAATAATTGTAAGATCGTTTGGTTTGAGAATCCCAATATGCATTTGGAGACATGTAATTTACATGAAGCAACATTGATTTGCATCAAGCCAAATAGTGTTGATGAACTCTCACTCTTATAAATGACTTTGAGTCAAAAGCTAAATATTCTCCCATACAAGGTTTTGTTTGAAAGATTTATATATTATGCTTCAGTGGATCAAATCAATTCCTTAAAGATGTTGGATTGTATGTTGAGTTCAAATTTTAGTACCTTGAACTAACAGCTGGGGATACCTTTATGACTCGATTGTCATTTAGGCGAGTAATTTTTCCCAACATCAGGGGGAGAAAAGAAGCAATTGGAAGGTGAGATGATATGATATGAAATATATAATTGTGTCATCCTCGTCAGTAAGAATTTTTAAGTTCAAAGTACTATTCATCTCCAAAAAGTTGGCAACCCAATTGCTTGATGTTGAGTGAAAAATATGCGCCAACGTCTAATGCTCCTGTATTATAATGTCCTGTAAGGAATGCAAATAAGTCTAACCTGAAGCATGGTAGACTATGTGGTTCCAATGACAAAGCCCTTAAAAGGAGCATAGAATTAAAATGGTCATACTACAAAGGGTATAGCTCTAGATGAGTCGTCAGACATGACAAATTACCGGTGTATAAGGTAATCAGGTACCTGATGATAATAAAGATCTCGAGATATTATGTCATGTCAATAATATAATGGAACCGATATGAAATCAACGTTGAATATATTTATGTATATGCATGCGAATGTATGTAGCGCTACATGTCACAATGATGACGAGGACATTGAATTGATTTGTCAAAAGTACTTGAAAGACGCAAATGAGAAGCAGAATCTCAACACATTCAAGTTGTGAATGTTGCAAACTTGATGTCCACATAATGATGTGAATCCGCTGGATACAAACAAGTGTTTGTACGAAAATGAAAATGTGTGTTTAAATGTCTTTTAATATACAACCTGTATTGGTGTATACAGATTTTCAAAGCCCTGCTATTGATTATAAAAGGCTTTATCCCAGCAGTTGATTATTTTAAAGATGTATGTATAGTTGAAATTATGATTAATTTGTATGGTTATACCTTATACAGGTAGATCACTTTGATAGTGCGTTTATATAAGATTTGAAAGAGATTAACTCCTGGAGGAGTTTGGTGAATTCTGAAAGGGAATGCCGCTGTGACCAGGTTAATAAATCTTATCATAAAGGTGATTGTGGAATTACTACCTTAGAGAAAACTATTGAAAATGTATCTCTAAGACGAGTCCAATTTTATTGGATAATTCGTGTTGCTATAGTAGCAGTATAAGAGTATAATTGGAACTCCTTACGAGTCTCCTGATGGTTGTTGAATCAATGATCATGAAATTCTAAAAAAGCGATAACTTTATATAAACAGATGCTTTTCCGAACAACACCATTCTATCAAATAAAAAACTGATTACCTCAAAAAAAAAAATCAAATAAAAAACTGATTAAAAAAACTAAACACTTTTAGAAAACGGAACCGTACACGTCTCCGTAGTGGTTATCACTGTTGAAGTACCTCCGTAGAAGCCGGCAAACCAGTCTATTGCACTATTCACAACTTAACCACCCAATATTAGCCACGTCACAACAGGCCTTACCCACGTGATCACCACGTGATTCTGGAGCATTTTCTTCCCCTTTGAACAGTTTGGAGAAGTTAGCACACTCGAGCCACATGATCTCAGTGCCATGTATAACACAGTTTTCGGTAAGCGGAAAATATGTTAAATTTAAAATGTTAATATAATTTATAAAATAAAAATGTGAAAATAAAAAAACATATGACATTGTTTATTACTATAATTTAGGTTGTTCAAAACCAGAGACATTTAATGGTATGTTTTCATAAATTAAAAATTTTATAAATTTTGAATGAGTATATAATAGTAGAAATTTTGAAAACTGAATCTTATTGAACATGGAATGGTTCAATTGTCATAAGTATGTATGGAGGTGGTTTTCTTGTTTCTTATATTTTTTTGAAAACAACACTGAGAGTATATTAAGAGCAAATTGTCTTTACAGTAGGGGGGAAGTCATTCGACTTCCAACAACTCGCATGGAGTTGCGATTTTCTAGCTAAGAAAGCTAGGTTGTGAGCAACAAAGTTATGCAGACGACTGACATGAAAAACCCTAACATCCAAAAGAGGTGCTAAAGTCGCCAGTGCATGGTGGAGAAGTTGCTTTGCACCATCCTCAAGGCCTGAGGTGCCAGAGTCTGTGTAGTAGTCCACAACAAGTTTGCAGTCAGATAGAATCCGAATGCTCGAATAACCAAAGTGCTTGGCTAAATCAAGACCGAGTTGAAGAGCAGCCGCCTCCTGATGAGAAGGACCAGAGACAGTGGAACCACCTGAAACTGCCGCACTTATGATAGATCCATGCATGGCCGCTACCGCCGCAATTCCAAACCTGCCAAACTTGTCCAGACCAGCGTCCACTGAGATCTCCACCGAAGATGGGCTTGTCTCACGGGCTGCAGCCAAGGAATGTGAGAGAACAGGGCCAGAGACGGCACTCCCAAGACTTATGAAACTATCTGCCTGAAACCAACCAGCCTCAAAGGTCGAAACACGGTTATGTGTAAGCTGGCACTTGGCAAACCAAAGGCGCCAAAGGAGCGCAAGAAGAGCTGTAGTGCGTTGATGAGGCATGTGAATACAAAAGCTTGCAAACCAATCTATAAACGCAGCATCTGAAGGCAATGTTGGTGGACTTGGGATATCAAGACGGTCCCAATATGGTCGAGCTGTGGGACAACTAAACAAAGCATGAAGAATGGTGTCACATCGCCCACACAGCATGCAGGGCTGAAGGTCAGGGCGGTGGAGTCTATGAGCCAACAGTCCGCGACTTGGAACGATTCCATGCAATAGTTTCCAGCCAAACAAACGCACACGAGGTGGTAGATCAAGAGCCCAGATCCGCTTGTTCGCTAAACCTACAGAAAAGCCAGCGGTGTCTGAGGAGGTGGACGGATGATCCGTGCGAAATAGGCCCACATCACAGTGATAAGCACTCCTGACTGTGAACTGCCCGGACGTAGAGAGGCCCCAGAACCAAGAGTCTGCCGATAAAGCATCTCCTAACAAGGGCGTGCGGGAGATATGGTTCAAATCTTCCGGGTGACAAAAAGTACGAAGGAGAGAGACATTCCAGGCCGAATGAGAGAGCATAAAGTCTGAGACCGGGGAAGTGCGGATAGACGGAGGGATGGACCAAAGAAAAAGGCGGCCGCCAACTTTAGAAGGCACCCAGCGGTCACAAATACGTGTTGTGAGCCCATTACCAATCCGCTTACGAGCTCCAGTTTGGATAAGATCCTGCACAGATAGAAGTGCCCTCCAAATAGGACTAGGATTAGATGTCAGGGGGAAATCACCAAGTTGATTTGCACCAATGTAACGTGCCGTGAAAAAGGTAGACAACATGGAGGTGGGGTGTTGCAAGATACGCCATAACTGTTTTGCCAAAAGAGCACGATTGAAACTATGCAAATCACGAAAGCCTAATCCACCTGAGTGTAGAGGTAAACATAACTGCTCCCACCTTTTCCAATGCATTGCTTTGTTTGTGGCCGAGCCACTCCACCAGAAGCGTGAAATCATTCTTTGGATAGCCCGAAGCAGAGATTTGGGTAAAGAGATGACGGACATCACATAGGTTGGAATTTTTCTTGTTTCTTATAGGTTGTATGAGATAGGTATTTTTCTTAGATGGTGGTTATTCTAAACCATATTAGTTTCTTCGACGATGTTTATGAATTAGTCGTTTTAGGATTCTACTTTAAATAAAATAAAGAACATAACCACAAACCATAAAAATATGCCGAGATGATTAAAACGTCATAAATATATAAAATGAACATAGAAAAGATACTCCTCATACATACCCTAGGACGTTTAATCGTCAAAAAATCCTAATGTAGTTCAGTTTTTAACTACCGATGAAAAAAATAAAATCTACCCCTTATACAACCATAGATACGCTGATACTATTGAAGAAGTTAACACATCAAAACATACTCCCTCCGTCCTGAATTGACCGTCCTGTTTACTATTTGGACATGTCGTTTGACTTTAATTTTTAACATATAAGATAAATTAATTTTGGAAATTAAAGTTTTGCATATGATTCCTTACAAGATAAACTATATGTTACAAAATTTAGTTTTATAAAATTATTTTATCTTATATGCTTAATATTGAAGTGGAAAAACGTGCCATAAAGCAAACAGGACGATCAATTCAGGACGGAGGGAGTATGATACTTTTTAATAATAGTCATACCCATCTTATAACATATATACATATAGATAATTGTGGAATTTTAAGTTTATCCAAAATATTTCATGTTTTGATCTTAATTTATTTTGAAGTGTTGGAATTATATTTAACAAAGTAGAACTTTTAAAAGATTTTTAAAATTAGAACTAGTTGCCACGTAGGCTCCAGCGCCAAGTACTAATGTACCTTTTTTAAACTTTTATAACCTGCAAGAACAGTACACCACCGAATTGCTTCAGCGTTTCGTTTCTTCTCCAACTCGCTCCTCCCGTCTTCTCTCACTTCTCCTCCGTCCACCTCTTCCTCCCTTCTCCATCCTCACCTCTATTTCTTCGCTCGCAGTAGCTGAAGACTACGCCGGTAGCTCCGGGAACCGCCGGAAACAATCTGCAAAGAAAAGTGAAAACCGACATGCGAGTGCTCAGGAAACGACGTCGCTTCCTCCCTTCTCTCAACTGTCAGCCTCTCTCTCTCCTGCACCTTCGCGTACTCTTCCTCTTCGTCCCCACCTAAATTGACCCCTAAAGAAAATATTCGATTCGGTAATCTATCATCGCAGCCGTCCGTTACGCTTTCTCTTTATCATAATCTCTTGATCATAGTAAAAGTGAATTGATGCTGCTCTCTCTGCTCACGGACGATCTCCTCGTCCGCATCCGATCCCTTCTCGCCGACGATTCTGACGGGAAGTCGTTCCGGCTAGTCTGCAGTACTTTCCACCGCGTCGATTCCCTGACTCGGACTCACCTCCGGATCCTCCGCCCGGAGTTTCTACCTGCCCTTCTCGCCAAGTTCCCCGCGGTACACTCCCTAGACTTCTCAGTCTGTCCTCGTTTCGATGATGGGATGGTTGCAGCGCTCATTCAATTTTCCACCGCCGCCGGTGACTCGGCTGGTTGGACTGGAAAAATTCGGACCATTAGCCTTAGCAGGTCCTGCGGACTGCGGAGCTACGGGCTGGAGATGCTCGCAAGGGCGTGCGCTGAGCGGTTAGAAGTCCTCGACGTCTCTTTCTCCTGGGGGATGGGTGATAGGGAGTGTCAGGCGCTGTCGTTGGCCTGGAGGTTGAGGGATCTAAGGCTAGACAAGTGCTCGAATGTTACCGATGTAGGGTTGGCCCATATTGCCGTCGGCTGTGGTGGACTGGAGAGGCTGAGCTTGAGGTGGTGCTTGGAAATCACTGATCTCGGTATCGATCTTCTCACTAAGAAGTGCACGGAGCTCAGATTCCTTGACGTTTCTTACTTGGAGGTAATTGAAATCTTGAACTTCTATAGTTCTATGCCAAGCCATTCTCTTCTCTAAATGACTCAAGTTGTGGGAATTTTGTAGGTCACTGGTGAATCGCTCCGCTCGATTGCTTCTTTGCAGAAGCTTGAGGGTTTGTCAATGTCGGGATGTTCGTCTGTGGGTGATGTTGGACTGCGTTTTCTGGGCAGTGGCTGTCCATGTCTCAAGGTACGCATTTGTGTGGTGATATCTTGCTTTTTGTATGCCATTTTAATACTCCTCTTATATCTGCAATGTCATGGAATGGAGTTGAAAAGGGATGACTAGTTTTGGCAAGTTTATCTTTAAACTATTTTTCGTCGTACTGCTAGTTTTACGCCTCGGCATAATAAAAATGGTGGCCTTAACGGTGTTTAGTTTGGCCGAGGGAGAATTTGCTCAACTTTTCCGTGACTATAGGACATACATATTTACTCTTCATCCCTTAATATTCTGGCCATGGAGAGTTGTCTCCTTTCTGGAGTTTTTTTAATGCTTTATCCGTGCATGGCTGCAAACTAAATTTGTAAGGTGGTCATTTGGGTTGGGTGGAGCGCTAATTGTTTTGTTTCTGTCATCGATTATCTATCTGGATAATTTTTTTTTGAAGCAAGTGGTTAGTATAGGCTATTTTTTATTGCGACAATGTTTGCTGTTATCCTTTGAACTTTGTGCTGCCTTAGTTATTGAGTAATCCTGAATCATCTCTCCTACAACAACGCGAATGATTCTATGGGAATGTATCTGTGCTTGATCTATGTGGTAACAATGAACTAGATCCTCTTAAGAAGTAATTTTGTGCATGAACTTTCTGGAAAATCTAAAAAATTGCAATATTTTTCTGAGCAGTTGAAGAATTTCTTCTTGGGGTAAAGGTAAGAGATACCCACCTATTACGGCAGGGGGGAGGGGAGATGCCAAGTTTTGAGCCTAGGAGGTGGCAAGCTATGCTGGATTATTGTGGGAACAATCTGATTCTAACTGTTTCCTTGGTAATGAATGTGTTCTCTTTCTGTAGTGAATAGGCATGGTAGTAGAGTAAGGGTGTCCATATGTAGACTGTTAGTTCTTTGGGTTATCCAGCTATTGACAAGTAGAATTTTTGGGTGCAGGTTTTAGATGTTTCAAGGTGTGAAGGTATCTCTTCATCAGGGTTATGTGCTGTTATAAAAGGACACTGTGACCTCTCACAGCTCAATGCAAGTCATTGTATGGTCGTGAGTATTTACTGAAAAATTTGTAAGCTAAATTACCCATTACTCTCATTATCATTCTTTGTTCAGTGATAATTGCTTAGCTATAGAAACTTCTTTTTTTTCTTCAGGAGCTTTCCTCCAAGCTTCTTCGCCGGTTTAACAGCTTGGAGGGTCTTATCTTGCTAAGAGTAGATGGTGCCCGTGTTTCTTCTAGCATTATCCAGGCAGTGGTCCGCAGTTGCAAGTCCCTTGTTGAAATAGGGTTAAGCAAATGCACAGGGTTAACAGATCGGCATGTCGCTCAGCTAGTCTCTCGATGCAGCAACTTGGAAACACTGAACCTTGCTTGCTCTGATGCTATCACAGATAATGCGATCTTGGCCATAGCTGAATCATGTAGAAAACTTGTCTCGCTGCATTTGGAATCTTGCAGTTTGATCACCGAGAAGAGTCTTGAGCTACTTGGCTTTTACTGTGTTCATCTTCAGGAGCTTGATCTTACTGATTGCTGTTGTGTTAATGACACAGGTATTTTGCTGCAAATATAGTTCATGTTTGGGAATATGATTGGTTTTTATTCTTTAAGTGTCTCCAGTTCCTATTTGTTGAGCCTGGTTGATGAAGCTTTTGTTGATCTGTGCAGCTCTCAGTTATTTGTCTCGGTGTTCTGAGCTAAGGTGTCTTAAAGTAGGCTTGTGCACGAATATATCGGATAAGGGTTTGCTTCACATAGCTTCTTATTGTAACAAGATTCAAGAGCTTGATCTTTATCGGTAAGTACAGTTCCCACAACAATGATAATTATCTGTCATACCCACATAATGTTTTGAAAGGGATTTTTGAACTAGAATTACAATCAAAGTAAGAATCTGATGGACTTCTGTTACAGTTGTCTAGGAATCGGTGATGATGGATTTGCGGCTCTAGCAATTGGTTGCAGGAAGCTGAAGGTGCTTAATGTATCATACTGCAGCAGGATAACTGATAAAGGAATGGAGCATATTGCAAGACTAGAAGAGCTTGTTCGCTTGGAAATGCGTAGTTTATTAGCTGTTGGCGGTGCAGGCTTGACAGCAGTTGTGGCTGGGTGCAAGAAACTGGCTGGGTTGGATTTAAAGCATTGTGCAAATATTCAGGATACTGGATTTTTCGCTTTGGCTTACTATTCCCAGAATCTCCGGCAGGTATGAATGACTTCGTTCTGTTAGTGTTGAATCAGTCTCATAGGCATGTATCTCATAATTTTTTTTTGTTTCCTTGGTGCAGCTAAATCTGAGTTACTGTGGGATCACGGACGTTGGCTTGTGCATGGTGTTGAGCAATTTGAACTGCCTGCAAGTTGCGAAGTTGGTTCAGCTTACAAATATATCAGTAGGAGGGTTTGAGATGGCACTCAAATCTTGTTGCGGAAGGCTCAAAAAGGTAAAACTTCACTCCTCTCGGAGACTGACGCTCTCTCCTGAGGTTCTTTCTTCCTTATGGGCCAGCGGTTGTAGAATCAGATGGGATTAAGAAGGGAACCTACATTAAAGTCTGAGATTCCTGAGCATGGATGAGATTGCGTTTATATCTCCCAACTGTAAAATTTCAGAGGGGGCATGTGAACTTGAGAGCTATATCTTGGAAACACTGTTCTTGCTCAGCAAATAGGTTTTGGAGTTAACCGTAATCTGGTTCCTTTCAGTATGGAGATGTCTTCCCTTGAGTTCATGCCTCAGTCGAGTTGTTTCCAGAGCCTTGAAAATGGTGCTTTATACCTCATCTTATTCTGATTTGGGAGGGGGGGATTCTTATTGTATTAGCGCTTTGTTTCTCCAAGAATGACGCCCCGTAGTGTACATGAAATTAGTATTTCCCTATCTGATTTAGAGCAACAGCGAATTACATTAATAAGAGCTGTAATAATAATTATACTAGGTTTCCACCTTCTCGCCTGAGGATCTCATTAAACAACAGGAATAATGATTTTTATAAAAAATAACATCGTTTAAAATCTCTCCATCACAAGAAGTAGTAAATCGGAGGAACATAAATTGAGTAAAAGCCTCGACATGTGGTAGCCGTATTAGCGAAGTGTTTGTCGCACAAGTGTGAGACTAGCCGTATCTTCAACATTTATCTGTCTTCAAAGACTCTGGCTTGCCAAATTCTGCAAAAGAGCACCATCTCACTATTTTTCCCAGCAATTATCCCTAGCTGTAAGAGGCTTCAACTATTAGCAGCCTTGTACGACATGGGCTTGCCAGACTCTGCACAAGAGCACCATTCCACTATTGTTCCCAGCAATTATTCCTACTCTCGTATCAGAGGCTTCAACAATTATCAGCCTTGAAAGACATGGGCTTGCTAAAAGAACAAGAGCACCATCCCGCTATTGTTCGCACCTATAGATATGTAAATCCACACTAGAACCCACAAGGTTATAAGGGGTTAGTGAGGGCTATAATCCATCCATGCCTGCCATATAAGCCCAGAGAAAAGAAACAAAATTCAACCAATGTGTCGTTAATCTTGGTCATGACATACACGAACTAATCTTTGGTAGAGAGCGAGTAGTTAACAGACGAGACATAATCCGGATGTGGATTACACTGAACCACCACGGGGAGGTGCATTAGACGACTCTTTGGAGTTTCAAACTCTTCACATTATACAACAACTGAGATCACACTTCACCTTTTTCTTCAACGTCATGCTAATAGACACTGAACTTGGAATATATGCTCATACTAATCCAAGAAAAGGGGGAATTCAAAACAAAGGTAATGCCCCTTTTAGTGTTAATAGTACTAGTGGGGATAATGAAGAATCTTTCACTTTAGGCTTTGTTTCGCTAGCACCTTTTGTTTTTTCTTTGAGCTAATGTCTAAAACATAACTCTGTTGGAAAGTATTGCCGCTGTTTCAATCTTATGTTTGCTTCTTGGGGTAAGTTTGCTAAAACTTTGAACCTGACCTTAGGCTAGTCGTGTTTTAGTTGGACGACTAAAAGTCGATTGCCCACGGAAACCCTTGCTGCCGCAAGTTTATTGTCGAGCACTATGTACACTGGTGGGGTCCGATGTTTGAACATCTTTGTCGCTTCATCAATGATGGATGATTGGCGGAAACATAAGGTCCAAAAGAACATTGTTGAACCTTGTCGGATTTATTTTATAATCTTTAGAGGTGTTAATCTATCTAGCCTTTCGATTCGTTTAAGGTGACAAATTGTGTCAAGGTTTTGGCAAGGACAATGAGTGATTAACTCAGTGGTTGCAACTGAGGCTTGACTTGGTAAAGCGTTTGTGTGTGGGTCTTACCAAAACTATGGGCGCTGAATTTGTTTTCTAAGCGGGTCGTTGAATTTCAAGCGAAAATCAAAATTCTTGCTCAGATGTCAAGTTCTTAGTAAGTGATTTAACCGTGCTTTAAGATAATCTAACATGTCATTTAAAACACTGTTCCTATGAACCTGATTTTAAAATGTTAGGCACACTTATATATAGCATGGTTCATGCATGTCATAACTGTGCTTTATGCCCACTTTCCATTTTGCCGTTTTTTTCCCACACATCGATGTTAATTGCTTAAAATCATGCTTTATACCTTGTTCCCCGTAGAGAATATTAGGGTTGTATTGAATTCATATAAAATTGTCTGACGGCTACATTGAACAGTGCGCTATTTATAGATAGGTTATTCTCTGGACTCTATTACACACTGGAACATTACGGAAGATTATAACTAATAACATAAGCCCATCATTTTGGGCCTGGGCCTGTTTTCCCGCACCGGCCTATCCTCCTGTACTTCCCCTCGAGTCAACACTTCTGACAGAGGAAGTTTTGACCGGAACCTTAGATACAATTGTGAGTTTAGGGTTTTTGTTAGAAAGTCGGCTAGTTGCTCCGCAGACGGCAAGTGTGAAACGAGCAAAGTTCCATTCTTTATCCGTTCCCTAACAAAGTGATAGTTGAGATCCAAGTGCTTAACGCGGCTATGGAGAACTGGATTCGCGGAGAGGAAGGTTGCGCCAAGATTGTCGCAGTAGAGTGTTGGTGGCGATTTTAAGTGGACACCCAGTTCCGCCATGAGTTGCTGAAGCCAAATAACTTTGGCTGCCCCTGTCGCCAAGGCTTTGTACTCCGCCTCCGTGGTGGATCGAGAGACAGTGGTCTGTTTGCGGGACGACCAGGAGATAAGGTGGGTGCCGAGAAACACTAGAGTGCCGGTGACGGAGCGTCGGTCAGAGAGACTTCCTCCCCAATCAGCATCGGTGTAAACATGGAGAGATCCAGATGGAGCGCGGTGAAAGAAAAGGCCCAAGTCTCTGGTGTGATTAAGGTAACGAAGTATTCTTTTTACGGCTTTCCAGTGAATTAATCGTGGTGTATGCATGTACTTACATACTTGATTAACGACGAAGGTAACATCTGGTCTAGTAAATGACAAGTACTGTAGGCTGCCAACAATACTCCGATAGTGTGTAGGATCTTCAAAGAGAGGAGAATCCATAGAATCGAGAAGTCCAATGGTAGCAATAGGGGTAGATGTGAACTTTGAGTTTGCCATGTTGGTTTTATGCAATAGATCAGTAACGTATTGAGCTTGTGAAAGGTGGAGTCCTCTGTCAGTGCAGGAGACAGAAATGGCTAGAAAAAACTTAAGATTGCCAATGTCTGAGACGGGAAAGGCTGTTTTGATGGTATCAATCAGTTTTGTCAAGAGGGTAGGAGAGGACCCAGTGAGTAGAATATCGTCCACATAGACTAGGACGTAGACAATATTCTTCCCCTGATTGAAAACGAAGAGATAGTGATCTGATTTTGAAATAACAAAACCTAGTTCAACCAAGAAAGAACTCAGCTTAGCATACCATGCGCGGGGGGACTGTTTTAGACCATACAAGGATCTGTGGAGTTTGCAAACATAATTAGGGTATTTTGAGTGGAGGAAACCTGGTGGTTGCTTAGTGTAAACTTCTTCCTCAAGATCCCCGTGTAAAAAGGCATTTTGGATGTCAATTTGTTGAATTGGCCAGTCATGAGATACTGCTAGGGATAGGACCATTCGAATGGTAGATTGTTTGACCACTGCAAACAGGTGAATTGATCTACTAAAAACTAAACAAATTAATCTAGAAAATAATAAATCAATAAGGCTGTCGGGTTGCAAAAATCCCGGTCACTATAGTATAGAAAGTTAAGCAACCAGATATCGAACCGCGGGACTTGAATAAATAAGCCTAAGTCCTAAGAAAACTGGAAATTCAGGGGGGTTGTGAATTGTTTTTGTGTTTGAATTGAATAAATGCAAATCAAAGTTGAAATGAACAATTGGTGAAAATGAATGATGAGTTTGATAATATGAGTGGAACTCCGGGTTCGGGTCGTTCTTTACTGGTTAAATCTAGTAACGTCTACAATTTAATTATGAGAAACGGAAAGGCCAATTCTCTCTATGTCTTCAATGCTAAATCCTAGTTCATTGAAGAGCTCACCTATCAGAACATGTCAACTCTATTCTAGCAGTTGGCAAAACACATATAGGCGGAATAGGCACAAAGAATTGTTAGCGTTTGTAGGAAAGATTATCTATCCGACTAATCCTTCCCCAAATCCCCAGGTTAATTCGAACTCCCTATTAATCACCTTGTCTGATCCTAATAGGTTTCGCAAAACAACTCTATAACTCGCGAAATTAATAGAGAAGATGAATGATAATCATTAACCTGGAAACAATCCATTACAGTCTCATAATCAAATTGCAGAATTCTTAACTACATTGTATCCATTACGAACAACCCTACCCCAGAGTAAATCCCTACTAGCCAGACATTGCAAAGAAACAGATAAATACAATCAACGTAGAATTCATCTAAAGGAAGAAAAACCCTTGAGTTGAACGTTTATCCAGAATCAATGGCTGCAGGTGCAAGGTTGAAGATGATGGTCTACTCCCTTCTGTCGATGCTCCTCCAGAATGATGATGATATGCTTGATGAATATGGATGAAGGTGAACTGATAATTGGCGTGGATGAGTGGAGAGAACCTTGTTAATCAGCGTGAGAGTGTGTGTGAAGTAATGATCGATGATGAATGAAGCCTCCCCTCTGATTAGGTCATTTAAATAGACTTTCCTTCCTCTTTTTCCCTTCAAAACGCCGAGTTTATGCTGAAATATCGTGCCGTCCGAACATTGGTCCGACCTTCAATGTTCGGACACAATGCTTTGAGCGCTCCAATCCCAGAAGTCTCGACTTGTGTCCGAACTTGGATGTTCGGACACAAGTTCGGACATGCACCGTAAGTCAGTCCTCCGTCTTTTCTCATTGGATTCTCGAACCATGTCCGAACTTCGATGTTCGGACCGAAGTTCGGACATCTCATCAGACACAGCACAAATTCTCGACTTGTGTCCGAGCTTGGAAGTTCGGACACAAGCTCGGACACACCTTCAAAATCCCTAAATTTTCGTTTTGACTCCAATTCGACCCCCGTTGTTGCAACATCTCCCTTGTGAGTAATCTACTGTTTCCTTGGCTTTTCTCTGCATTTAATCATAGAAAAAGGTATCAAGCCCTAACAAACAACAAACCAAAGGAAAACGTAAGATAAGTGTGGAATATTATCGATGCGCGTATAAATTAGGCATTCAGACCACTAAAACCATTCATATTTCACACTCATCAAACCTCCTCACACTTAACCTTTGCTTGTCCTCAAGCAAAGCAGGAGTAAAATGTCTCAGAATGCCTCAGGGCCAAACCTTGGGATTGCACAAAATAAGGAGTTTAAGACACAATAATCACCCAAGAATCGATCTGCTCTTAACTGCATGTCTCTTAAACAATGAAGTACGCTTTTAAAACAAAAGATTATGAAGAAGCCAAATCATGAAGTCAAAACATAGAGTAACTCAGAACCTTCCAACCTTTTCTCTTCTCAAACCCGTGGATGACAAGGGGTGTGAAGTTCTGCCATATTCCGCAAACCTTTCAACACCACGTACTCATGATCTAATTAAGATTGCCATAAACATAAGACTTTAAAGACTTCTCTTTTTTTTTTCTGCATACATATAATTTTTCGCAAATAATTCATCCCCCAGACTTTTCTCTCCATCCTTGTAACGGTATTGGGTCTTTTATCCCAGATCAGACGACCTTAGGTAAATGGGTGATGAAACACCCCTAGGACTTAATAACCGGATGGAAGAGGCCTGTTTTTGGTTCAGAAAATAACTTAGATCAGAGGAGTACCTTGCCTTTATCCTTCATTCCAGACATTCTCATCATTCCCAAGGTTCCAAGTTAAACCAGTTCTAACTCCACAACCAACTTGTTCACAGACATTTAACAGAAGTCAGCCATTTGAAAATATGATAAGAGAGCACACAACTTTGAGCAAACCAACCCTAAAGGTCATTACCGGACTCAACTCCACAACTAAAGATCCACCCAAGTATTCAACACTAAGAAGCACTCTAAGGGAATTACCCCCACATAGCCCAAAACCAAACAAAAATTAGGGCGGGAATAAATGACTGACACATTCAGAAAGATCTCCCCCTTCCTCACACTTAATGAGGAGCAATGTCCGCATTGTTCAGAAATTTATCACAAGAAGGAGATCGGACTAAATGTGCAGACTCACAAGGGTGAAATGAACAGTGACAGAGTTATCACAGTTAAAGCACGGGCCGAACATTAACCAAAAAGGAAAAGAAACTGAAAACTCCCCTGATTTCTTTTGTGATGTTTGAGGAAGAGGGTCTTCCTCACACTTAGTGTCCAGGTAGGGGAGATGTTTCCTCACACTTGCTTCCAAGC
This sequence comes from Limonium bicolor, assembly GCA_023374045.1. Lineage (NCBI taxonomy): Eukaryota > Viridiplantae > Streptophyta > Magnoliopsida > Caryophyllales > Plumbaginaceae > Limonium > Limonium bicolor. The sequence continues at coordinate 412,676,238 of CM041776.1, read as the reverse complement.
TAGTGTCCGGCATGGAGTCAGCACGGTAAAGCATACTTGCACACATTCAACAAACAAAACAGAAAAGTATGCTAGAGCATCGCATTAGAGAAACAGTATTCAGAGTTAAAGATAGAAACAACTAAAATCAAAAGAAAATTACAACCCAATCGAAATAAAAGTAATAGGTCCAACATAACTGAAAACAAATCCAAAAAGAAGTCCAGAGACGGCTTCTAAACAAAAGCAGCATCAATCCAACGACATGATCACTGTGGGGGCGGGTAGTACGCCTGCCACTGCTGAAACTGAGCAAGCAGAGCCTCATAGTCGTCCTGAGAGCGGCGGGCCTGCTGCTGTAGAGTCTCGATCTCCGCCGATAGCGACGATCCATATCCTGAAACGAGACTCCAGCTGAGCAAACTCATAGCGAGTGACGTACTCGCTCCTAGGGGCCGGCAGTGCAAGATATGCCTCCTCCTCGTCAGGTGTAGCAGCAGGAGCGGGCTCTGACGGTCCCTCACCCGCCTCTCGCTGGCGCTTCTGCGGTCGCGCTGCAGCCTTCTTCCTCCACTCCCCCTCTCTAAGCTCAAACCACATCTTCTTCAGGGCTCCCACATCAATAGGAGACCGCGCAGCATGCAGCCCCGCAGACGGAATGGTAACCATCTGCCTCTTAAGGATGTGGCAGAGCATGACCGGATAGCCTAGCTTGTGGCGGTCCTTGTGCTCCATAATATGCTGCATGTGCATGAAGATCACCCAAGGCAAATATGTAACCTCGGCAGCTCCTGCAAACGCCGGATTCAGGACGGCCTGCAGAAGAAGGAAATCTGTCTGGTTTAGGTCCGAGCTCTGACGTGGTACCACATTCGCAGCCAGTAGTGCGAAGAGGACTCTCTCCTGTGGGCTCTGAATCAGATCAGCAGGGACGACCTGTTTCGATGGGTCATCCCCTCTGCGTCGACGTGGCCCCTGAGCCATGAGCGGGGGTGTGTGGTTTAGGGCCGCTGCTCTGAAGTCATTTGGGTTAATGTGGTCAGGACGGTCGGGAGCAGGATAAGGAATATCCAGATATTGAGCAATCTCCATCGTGGAGACTGCCACTCTATCACCATCAATAAGGGATTTGATCTGCCCATCTTGGTAGATCGCATTTGCATAGAACATGCGCACAATTCGTTCAGAGTACGGGCCTCCCATATCCAGAATCTTGCCCCAGCCAAGTGGGTCTAATAACGCCCTCAGTCCCAGCTGCTGCTCCATTCCCGCACCACACAGCGCTCAGCAATTATGTCCATCCCTTTGGCGAACCACTCTCGGGCTTCATCATTTCTAAATTCGTTTTCCGGAGCTCGACGGCTGGAGCTTGCACCAGCCCTTGCAGCCCTCTTACCACGGCCGGTAAATCTGCTCAACATCTGCTCATACAAGGGTAAGCACTGTCAAATAAAGCAAAGCAAGGACATAGTTCTGAATGTGCACTGAATTTATCCAAAATTCGACAGAGTGTCCCCTAAAAATTCATTATTCTCCACAACAAGATTTATCAGCTTTTTTTTTCATTCACACGGAGAACTACTACCAATGACCAGCAGAGATTAATTCACAGAAAATCGTATATTCAATCGTGACACATCTCAGTCAATGGTTTTATCTCAGTCATGCAAAATCCACAGATTCAAAATAACACATCAAAATATTGTGGTTCAACCACTTCTACCAACAGTTCAACCCATAGCAGAGATTGAAGCTAATACATGCAGATTTAGTTCAACACCCTCAACTCAAACAACACTTTACCGGCTAATGATGCCACAGATTTCGAAACTTTGCACAAGCACAACAAAAGAAGTTAAGAAGTGGAGAAAATACCTTGCTTGAGTTGAATGAATGCTTAGAAGTTGAAAAAGTAGCAAAATCTACAAGAATCGAACTCAAAAACCCCCAAATTTGGTAGTTAGGGTTCAAAGTCGAACAGGGTCTGATTTGGCCTCGTGTGGGAATTTGCTGGCCAATTTTGGTTGCTAGAATGACGGAGAATCAAAAACCGAGGAGTTTGGGACCAAGATTGAGAGATTTGGTGGAGATTTGAGGGAGTTGTGTGAGATTGGAGAAGAGAGGGTAGGGAGTTTGGTACGGGCGTCGCGAGGAGGGAGATGAAGTTTTGAGGTTTAACTCGCCCGCGCCCCTTTAATTCAGGAATTTTCAAACTGTCCGAACTTCGATGTTCGGACCGAAGTTCAGACATACATACCTGGGCTGCGCTTCGTGTCTTGTCCGAACTTCGAAGCTCGGACCGAAGTTCGGACATCTCGTATTGTCGATTCGTCAGACTCTCGTATCGCGTCCGAACTTCGATGTCCGGACCGAAGTTCGGACATGTCGTTCTGCACAGACCTTAATCTCTCGAACTGAGTCCGAACTTCGATGTTCGGACCGAAGTTCGGACATATTGTTTTGCGTAGGTCTCCAACTCTCGAACTGGGTCCGAACTTCAATCTTCGGACTGAAGTTCGGACATCCCCAAAATTGCACCACTTTGTTTCTTTTTGAGCTCCAACCACTGCAACAACAACATTACCCTAAAACAAAACTATAAACAACATAAAAACACAGAATAAAAGTACCGAAAACACTGGGTTGCCTCCCAGTCAGCTGCTCTTCTTTAATGTCTTTAGCTAGACAATTTCTGCTTGATCAATCAGAAGAGGTGTGATGAGCAACTCTACAACAGCCTACAGCGAATTCCTTCAGCCTTCTCAATTCTTTTCGCATTCGCCAAGAGAATTTCTTTTTCACGTTCGAACTCGTCTCTTGAGAATTCATCTTTGCTGTAGGATTGGATTCACTCTCCAAAAAGAATATTGCCTGCAAGGGAAAAAGATTATGATCAGTACCAAGATAGCCTTTTAATCGAGCACCATTTACCTTAAAGGTTTCACCAGCCTTATTCTCCAGCTCGTATGCTCCATAGGTTGTATCTCCCACAACTCTGAAGGGGCCTGCCCAGTGTGATTTTAGCTTCCCAGGAAAGAGACGTAGTCTAGAGTTAAAGAGCAGCACCAGATCCCCCACTTTGAAGTCTCTCTTTTGAATCATCCGGTCGTGGATCCTCTTGGTGCGCTCTTTGTAGATCTTTGAACTGTCGTATGCCTGGTCTCTCAATTCCTCCAACTCAGAAAGCTGAAATCGCCTCTTCTCTCCAGCATCATGTAAATCAAAGTTAAGAGCCTTTAAAGCCCAATAGGCTCTGTGCTCTAGCTCAACTGGGAGATGACAAGCCTTCCCGTATACCAGCTTAAAGGGGGACATCCCAATGGGAGTCTTGAATGCGGTTCTATAGGCCCATAAAGCATCATCAAGCTTGACAGACCAATCCTTCCTGGAGGAGTTGACTGTCTTCTGAAGAATCCATTTGAGCTCTCGGTTACTCACTTCTGCTTGCCCGTTAGTTTGGGGATGATAAGGTAAAGCAACCTTATGAGTCACCCCGTACTTAGTCATCAGAGAATCAAAAGCTTTGTTGCAGAAGTGAGAACCTCCGTCACTGATGATAGCTCTTGGCACACCAAATCTGGTAAAGATGTTCTTCTTCAAGAATTTTACCACAGTTCTAGCATCAGCAGAAGGGCAGGGGATTGCTTCAACCCATTTGGAAACATAATCTACAGCAACAAGGATGTAGTGGTTTCCGTGAGAAGAAGGAAATGGGCCAGTGAAGTCAATACCCCAGACATCAAATAATTCTACTTCAAGGATTCCCTTCTGCGGCATCTCATGCCTTCTTGAAGTGTTCCCCATCCTCTGGCAGTTATCACAGTGAGCACAGAAGCGGTGGACATCTTTGTGTAGAGTGGGCCAGTAAAAACCACACTCTAACACTTTAGCAGCTGTCCTAGTAGGACCGTGGTGACCACCTGCCTCTCGGGAATGGCAGAACTCTATTACACTGTTTACCTCTTCATCAGGGAGACATCTTCTGATTAAACCATCAGCACATACTCTGAAGAGATAGGGGTCCTCCCAAACGTAATGACGGGTCTCAGACAGAAACTTCTTCCTCTGGTTGTAACTTAGATCATGGGGAACCAAACCAGAGGCAAGATAGTTAGCCAAGTCAGCGTACCATGGCTCTTTGACTTTCCCAATTACAAAGACCGTTTCGTCAGGAAAGAATTCATTGATGGGGACCCCGTCATCTGGAGTCTCAAGCCTCGATAGATGATCTGCAACCCATTCTGCTTCCCTTGCTTATCAACAACTTCCAAGTCGAACTCTTGGAGAAGCAGGATCCATCTTAGAAGTCTAGGCTTAGAATCATTCTTTTGGAACAAGTATTTCAAGAGTGGTCGGTGTGAGCAATTACCTTACTCCCCAGCAAATAAGGCCTGAACTTGTCAAGAGCGAACACCACACAAGTAGCTCCTTTTCAGTGGTGGTGTAGTTCTTCTGAGGCTCCGACAGAGTCTTACTTGCATACGTGATAACCCTCAATATTTTATCCTTCCTTTGACAGAGTGCAGCACCAACAGCAAAGTCACTAGCATCTGTCATTACCTCAAAAGGAAGGGTCCAGTCAGGGGGAACCACAATGGGGGCAGAGATGAGTTTATTCTTGATGGTTTGAAAAGCCTTCAAGCATTCTTCTGAGAAGTGAAATTTTACATCTTTCTGCAGGAGATCAGACAAGGGCTTCGCAATTTTTGAAAAGTCCTGGATGAACCTTCGATAGAACCCTGCGTGACCCAGAAAAGATCTAACTCCTCTGACTGAAGTGGGAGGGGGTAACCCCTCAATGACTTCCACTTTTGCCTTGTCCACCTGAATGCCATCTTTGGAGACCCTGTGCCCAAGCACTATACCCTCATGCACCATAAAATGGCACTTCTCCCAATTTAAAACCAGGTGGGTCTCCTCACATCTGCTTAGTATCTGATCCAGCTGATCAAGACACACATCAAAATTCTGGCCATACACCGAGAAGTCGTCCATGAAGACTTCTATGCTCTTCTCAATAAATTCGTTGAAAATGGCCATCATGCACCGCTGGAAAGTGGCTGGTGCGTTGCAGAGACCAAATGGCATCCTCCTATAGGCAAACGTGCCATAAGGGCAGGTGAAGGTGGTCTTCTCCTGATCCTCTGGCGCGATGGGAATCTGGAAGTAACCGCTGTATCCATCAAGGAAACAGTAGTACTCCTGCCCAGCCAGCCGCTCCAACATCTGATCGATGAACGGCAGCGGGAAATGGTCCTTCCTTGTGGCCTCGTTCAAACGCCTGTAGTCTATGCACATCCTCCAGCCAGTGGTCTGTCTTTGAGGCACCAGTTCTCCCTTATCATTGGGCACCGCCACAATTCCTCCTTTCTTGGGAACGACTTGCACAGGAGAAACCCAGCGGCTGTCAGAGATGGGGTAGATGATGCCCGCATCCAAGAGCTTTAATACCTCAGCTTTCACTACTTCCTTCAGGTTGGGGTTTAATCTCCTCTGGGGTTGCCTCACTGGTTTGATACTATCTTCCATGTAGATCCGATGAGTGCAGAACCCTGGACTAATCCCTTTTATATCTGCCACTGACCACCCCAATGCTCCCTTGTGCCTTCTTAATACCTCCAGAAGTCTGCTTTCCTGCGAAACAGACAAAGAAGAAGAAATAATAACCGGCAGGGCGCTACCCTCTGCCAAGAAAGCATATTTAAGATTTGAAGGGAGAGTTTTTAATTCAAGAGTAGGGGGCTTCTCTACTGAAGGAATGAGCCTCTGAGTAGGCCTGTCCAGTGGCTCCACAGGAGGAGCATGAGGGCGAAAATAGGTTCGTCCCTGGTTAATGCTGGACAACAGTAGCTACCTCAGTGCTCTCCTTGTCATCCTCAATCGAGTGGCATAACACCTGTTCTAACAGATCAGAATTCTTAAACAGGAAGGAAGAGTCATCAGTATTTCAGCGACAAATGCATCATACTCATCAGTATAGTCGACATCAATAGAAAGCACAGCATGTGAGGAAGCATTTGTTCTCATCATCTTAGTGATATCAAAACTAAGCTCCTCATTATTAAATTTAAGGGTGATTTTTCCTTTGTCAACATCAATGACAGTTTTAGCAGTTCGCAGGAATGGTCTACCCAAAATTAATGGCACTTCAACATCCTCATCCATATCAAGAATAACAAAATCAGCAGGGAAGAAGAAGTTCCCAACACCTACCACCACGTTCTCAACCATACCACGAGGTTTGATTGACGAACGATCAACTAATTGCAGATTAAAGTTGATTGGGACAAGCTCACCAGCATGAAGCTTCCTAAACATTGAGTACGGCATCAGATTTATACTTGCTCCAAGGTCGTAGAGTCCGTACCCACAGTCCATGTCTCCTATGGTGCAAGGGATGATGGGCTGCCCTGGATCTCCACACTTCGGAGGAAGCTTCTGCTGGATGGCTGCAGAGCATGTCCCTGTCAGCTGAACAATCTCCCTCTCCTTGAACCTTCGCTTGTTAGAAATCAAATCCTTCACAAAGCGAGCATAGTTAGGCATCTGCTTGATAGCATCAATCAAGGGAATATTAATAGTAAGCTTCGAAAATACACTCAAAAATTTCCCAAATTGATCATCAAGTTCTTTCTCTTTTAACCTATTAGGGAAAGGAAGTTCCTTAGGAACCACCTTACCCTTGGAGTTTTTAGTATTTAGAATATGAGAAGGGGAAGAAATAGGAGCCTGGGTCTCCTCAACAACTACCTCAGGAGGGGCTGAGGGCCCTGACGGTGCACCAGTGCTAGAAGAAGGGCGACCGGTCTCCTCGTCAGCTTGATCCTCAGCCACTTGATTTCTATTTATCAATTGCTTCCCGCTTCTTAAGGTAACTGCTGCCACCTCTTCAGAATCTGAGCAATCCTCCACTACCACGGTTTCCGAAACCGTCACTGCCTTCAACTGAGCTTTAGGATTGGGGTCTGGTTGGGAAGGCAGTGAGCCAGACGGTCTCTGCTGTAGAAGGAACTGAGTCAACTGACTCATCGTTCCCTGCATCTCCACCATGGCGTTCTCGAGCTTCTGCTGGCCAGCTGCCAGATTCTGATTTATCACTGTTTGTTGCTCTTGAGAGGCCATCAGTTTATCCATCATCTCCTTCAGATTTGCATTATTTGAACTCAGTGACGATGGCTGAGCTGGAGGCTGCTGTGGCCTAAACTGATTGTATGGGGGCCTAACAAAGCCGGGTGGTCCTCCCTGACTTGCCCTCTGAGGCTGCATCTGCTGTGAGTTGAGGGCGTTATTTGGATTACCGTACCTCAGGTTTGGATGCTGGTTCTGCATCCAAGGCTGCCTGTTGTACTGACCAATTACATTTGCCTCCTCAGTCTGCCTCATCTCAGCAACCATCGGGCAGTCGTCATAATCATGGCTGTCTCCACACTGAGAACAGCATACCTCATGTGGACCAGTAGACACCTTCTTGACAGATTGCACAGATGTCTGTCCCATAGTGAGCTGCTCGAGCATCTTCGCCATGTTACCCACTGTTGTACTCAAGTGGGCCTGCTCAGCAGCAATCTGCTCCATCATAGGATCTGGAGTCCGAGAGGAAGTCTGCCCAACCGTGAAAACTCTTCACCACTGTTGCTCCACTGGCGGAGCTCCTCGCAGTAGGACTCCATGGCTGACATAAATTCTTCTCCACTCTTAGCCAACAAATTTCCTCCCAGTGCAGCTCGGACCTCGCCTCTATGCTCATCTCTCAGCCCTTGGAAGAACCCCTGGGCCAAAGATGTCATGTTCTGACCATGATGCGGGCACTGGCGGAGCAGCTCCTTGAATCTATCCCAAGCTTCGCAGATTGTTTCACTGCCGGACTGTCTGAAGGCGGTCAGGTCAGCGATCATCTGTCTGGTCCGGGAGATGGGGATATACTTCTCATAAAACCTCTCCGTCATCAGCTCCCAGGTAGTGATGATACCTGGTGGTAGACGGTGGAACCACTTCGATGCTTCCCCTGATAGACTGTGCTGAAATAAGCACAGCCGAGCATACTCCTCCAGCCCCTGAGACATCCCCAACGAATCCAGATGGACTAAGAAACGATGGACATGGTCGAGCGCATCAGCCGGGTCTGCGCCTGAGAAGGTCCCTGCTGGATGATTCCTGACAGCATTTGTTTGATGGCTCGGTTTTAACTTTTGCCATTCTGCTGTTAATTCTGCTGTGAGGTTCGGTAGAGTCACAGGTCCTCTTCTAGGAGCAGCTGGCGGGCGATTAATTCTTCCCAATGTGGACTGCTCATTATTTACCGGTCCGTTGGCAGCCATGGTGAAGGTGAGTGCTCTTCTCGCCCTACGAGCTGTACGGTTGATCTCTGGATCTAAATTGAATCTTGGTGGGCCTCGAGATCGGGTACCGTGCATTCACCAAACACCTGCACAGTTACACAAATAAAACACGAAGCTTTTAAGTTAGTGCTGTATGAACAGAACAACAATTGAAAAATGTGTATAAACAGCTACGAAAAATGCTGAATGTAAAAATAGAACACAATAGTAAAACAGAGAAAAATAAATAACGCGAATAAAGTAAAAACAATTGACAACCAAGGCAAAGGACTTGACAAAGTCAAGTCCCCGGCAACGGCGCCATTTTGCAAACAGGTGAATTGATCTACTAAAAACTAAACAAATTAATCTAGAAAATAATAAATCAATAAGTCTGTCGGGTTGCAAAAATCCCGGTCACTATAGTATAGAAAGTTAAGCAACCAGATATCGAACCGTGGGACTTGAATAAATAAGCCTAAGTCCTAAGAAAACTGGAAATTCAGGGGGGTTGTGAATTATTTTTGTGTTTGAATTGAATAAATGCAAATCAAAGTTGAAATGAACAATTGGTGAAATGAATGAGTTTGATAATATGAGTGGAACTCCGGGTTCGGGTCGTTCTTTACTGGTTAAATCTAGTAACGTCTACAATTTAATTATGAGAAACGGAAAGGCCAATTCTCTCTATCTCTTCAATGCTAAATCCTAGTTCATTGAAGAGCTCACCTATCAGAACATGTCAACTCTATTCTAGCAGTTGGCAAAACACATATAGGCGGAATAGGCACAAAGAATTGTTAGCGTTTGTAGGAAAGATTATCTATCCGACTAATCCTTCCCCAAATCCCCAGGTTAATTCGAACTCCCTATTAATCACCTTGTCTGATCCTAATAGGTTTCGCAAAACAACTCTATAACTCGCGAAATTAATAGAGAAGATGAATGATAATCATTAACCTGGAAACAATCCATTACAGTCTCATAATCAAATTGCAGAATTCTTAACTACATTGTATCCATTGCGAACAACCCTACCCCAGAGTAAATCCCTACTAGCCAGACATTGCAAAGAAACAGATAAATACAATCAACGTAGAATTCATCTAAAGGAAGAAAAACCCTTGAGTTGAACGTTTATCCAGAATCAATGGCTGCAGGTGTAAGGTTGAAGATGATGGTCTTACTCCCTTCTGTCGATGCTCCTCCAGAATGATGACGATATGCTTGATGAATATGGTTGAAGGTGAACTGAGGTAATTGGCGTGGATGAGTGGAGAGAACCTTGTTAATCAGCGTGAGAGTGTGTGAAGTAATGATCGATGATGAATGAATAGCCTCCCCTCTGATTAGGTCATTTAAATAGACTTTCCTTCCTCTTTTTCCCTTCAAAACGCCGAGTTTATGCTGAAATAATCGTGCCGTCCGAACATTGGTCCGACCTTCAATGTTCGGACACAATGCTTTGAGCGCTCCAATCCCAGAAGTCTCGACTTGTGTCCGAACTTGGATGTTCGGACACAAGTTCGGACATGCACCGTAAGTCAGTCCTCCGTCTTTTCTCATTGGGATTCTCGAACCATGTCCGAACTTCGATGTTCGGACCGAAGTTCGGACATCTCATCAGACACAGCACACAAATTCTCGACTTGTGTCCGAGCTTGGAAGTTCGGACACAAGCTCGGACACACCTTCAAAATCCTCTAAATTCTTCGTTTTGACTCCAATTCGACCCCGGTCTGTTGCAACATCTCCCTTGTGAGTAAATCTACTGTTTCCTTGGCTTTTCTCTACATTTAATCATAGAAAAAGGTATCAAGCCCTAACAAACAACAAACCAAAGGAAAACGTAAGATAAGTGTGGAATATTATCGATGCGCGTATACAAATTAGGCATTTCAGACCACTAAAACCATTCATATTTCACACTCATCAACCACAGGACTGAAAGTTTCATTGTAGTCTAGGCCATGTAGTTGAGAATACCCTTGGGCCACAAGTCGTGCCTTTCTTCTTTCAATTTCCCCTTGTGCATTTCTCTTGGTTCTGAAAACCCATTTGACTCCCAGAGGTTTTATATGAGATTGATAGGGCACAAGAGTCCATGTAGTATTATTTTCCAGGGCCTGTATTTCCTGCTGCATTGCTTGAACTCACTCAGGATTAGCTAAGGCTTCTTTGAGAGTTGGAGTTTCAGGGATGAGATGAGTGTTATGGAGTTGGTAGTTGATAGTACCATCTGTCCTTTGGACTAGTTTTAGGAAATTTGTTTTTGATCTGGTGACCATATGGTGGGAGGGTAAAGGAGGAGGAATCTGTTGTGGTGGTGGAGATGAGTCATGATGTGAAGGAGTTGGTGAGTGGGAGGTAGGTGAGGGTTCAGCTGACAGTTGGGCTTGGTTTTGGGATTGTGTAGCAGGAGATTGTGATGGAGGGAGATGCGCAACTGGAGGGGGGGGGGGTATTACTGACTTCTGAAAGAGAAGAAGGGGGCTCAGATGAAGGTGAGGATGGTGTGGCTAAAAGATCTGGGATGAGAAGATCATAAACTCTTGGTTGATTGTCTGTAAGGGTGTTGGGTTTGACATAGGCAAAGGGAAACTCTGACTCATTAAACAGAACATCTCTAGAGATGTAGAGACGTTTAGTAGATAGATCATAACACAAGTACCCTGCATGTTTTGAAGAATACCCCAGAAACACACACTTGACTGTCCTGTTAGCCAACTTATGAGACTGATATGGCCTGAGATTAGGAAAACTGGAGCATCCAAAAACTTTGAGGAAAGAATAATCTGGGGTTTTCTGAAATAGAACCTCATAGGGAGATTTAGAGTTTAGAACAACAGTAGGCAATCTGTTCATAAGGAACACAGCTGTAGTGAAAGCATAAGACCAATAGCACAAGGGCATAGATGCTTGAGCCATAAGAGTAATGCCTTTGTCAACAACCCATCTGTTTCTGCTCTCAACTGCCCCATTCTGCTGATGAGAATGGGGGCAAGTTACTCTATGATTGATACCCTTGCTTTCAAAATACGTAGCCATTGGTTTGAATTCTGCTCCACCATCTGTTTGAATAGATCGTATAACAGACTGATAGTAGTTTTCAACCATATTGCAAAAGACAGTGAGAACTTGAGCAGTTTCAGATTTTAAATGCAATGGAAAAATCCACATATACTTAGAGAAGTCATCCACAATGAGCATGAAATACTTATAACCGTCAACTGATGTAATATAAGCAGCCCCCCATAAGTCAACAAACAGTAATTCAAAAGGAGCAGATGATTTGCTAGAGGAGGGGGGGGGGGGGTGAGATAGGGCATGTGTTTTCCCAATACAGCAAGCTGAACAAAATTGTAAAGGAAAACCCCCAACAACTGATAATTGAAATCTATTTACAGCCAACTTAGTGATAGAAGCAGAGGGGTGGCCTAAACGACCATGCCAAACTGATGGGGAGGCTTTTACTGAAACGTTGAGCTGAGAGGTGGAGGGAATGCTATCTGCATTGTTCATGACATAAACTCCTCTGCTAACTGTGCCTTGATGTAGAACCTGGTGTGTTGAGCAGTCCTTCAATAGAAAATAGGCAGGATGAAATTCAAAGTAAACATTGTTGTCAACACAGAATTTGTTGACAGATAATAAATGCTTTGTAAGAGAGGGACTGTAGAAAACAGAGTTAAGAGAGAACTGATGATTGGGGGTAGTCAAAAAACCATTACCCTGATGTGTGATAGGCAAAAAAGAGCCATCACCCAGGGATATAGCCTCAGCTCCAGCATAATCCTCAGCATTGAGATTCAATCTAGACAAGTCTCCAATGAAATGGTGAGATGCTGCTGTATCAGGCAGCTAGTCAGAAGTTAAGGAGGGAGTTGGGTTTTGGTAGGTGGTAGTGTTGGCAGTAAAGGATGAGGGTGGAGGGGATTGATAGGATTGATTGAACCGATGGTAACAGTCTCTGGCCTCATGGCCCTTCTTATAATAGATCTGACATTGGGGTCTATTATCAGGTTGTCCAAAAAAGTATTGAGAATTAGAGCTTCTGCCACCTCTATTTGAATTGTTTGACCTTCCTCTTCCTCTGTTGGATCTTCCCCTTCCTCTGTAACTAGAGTTACCTCCACCTCTGTTAGTGTAGTTCTGTGTAGTGGCTGTAGCATTTACAGTCATAGTATTTGTGAGCTGAAGAGCCTGTTAAGACAAAGTCACCTCAAACTGCAGTAGATTACTAAGAATCTGAAATGGCGCTAGATCTCCAGAGATGGAGTTCATGATGGTGGAAATGGGATTGTATTCCATAGGAAGACCTTTAAGCAAAAAAGTCTGAAACTCCCTGTTAGAGACCGTATGACCGGCACCTGCAAGAGAGTGAACCAAAACTCTCGCACGGTTGTAGTATTCAGTCACACTTTCATCACCTTTCTTAGATAAGCTAGCTAGCTGAAGGTGGAAATGTCCTAAATTAGCAATAGTCTGAGCAGAATAAGTGTTATGAAGTTGATCCCACAATTCTTTTGCTGTTTTACATCCGACCGCAGATATGATAATTTGCTCAGTTAGTGACATGTGCAAGACTGACATAATGAGTTGATCTTGGTTTACCCATTTTACATAGTCAGTACTGATGTTTCCATCAACGATCTTTGCAGGACATGGGTGTGAGCCATCGAGGAATTTATATAAATCATTTCCTCTAAGAAAAGGAACAATCGTTGTTTGCCAGAGACTGAAGTTATGAGTAGTAAGTTTTATGAGGTTACCAGCTGCAGACAAGATAGATTGCGTTCCTGAAGCGTAGGAAGGAGCTTGATTGGAGATCGGTGATGGCGTCCCATCTGTTTTACCAGAATTGAGCGCCGCCATAGAAAGAATGCCCACTCAGGGCTCTGATACCATAGAGAATATTAGGGTTGTATTGAATTCATATAAAATTGTCTGACGGCTACATTGAACAGTGCGCTATTTATAGATAGGTTATTCTCTGGACTCTATTACACACTGGAACATTACGGAAGATTATAACTAATAACATAAGCCCATCATTTTGGGCATGGGCCTGTTTTCCCGCACCGGCCTATCCTCCTGTACCCCGTGCACGGTTTTGTTTAGGCTCCGTTCGATGAACGCAAGATTTTCTGCGTTATGATAGAGCTCACTATGGTTAGTGTAGTTAACTAACTGAGTGCTGCCAAGTGTCCTTATGCTCCAATGAATAAATGCCACCTGGTTTATTAAAGTAACTTTAACTTCAATCGCGAGAGTCGAACGGGGCCTAAATTATACTTCAAGGGCTGTGCTTTTAACTAGCGGTTTGTACCTCCTGTAGGTTTTGTATCTTGTGGGCTATCTACAAATGGTTTTGGATTCCTTCCAAAAGTTCTATCCTAATCAATCTTGTATAAATCTTTTACTAATGTAAGTGTTACAGATTATCAACTCTATCCAGTGCAGGTTGCCTTAGCCCTTAAATCGTATAACTGAATGTTGGGTCATGTCGAACAATAATCATGACATTCATTTCTAAAATGAAATTCAGTATCAAATTTACCATTTGATTAATTATCCAAGCTACTAACTGACTGTGATCCTTCATTATTAGCTCATTGCATCATCATTTTTGGTGCAAGATAGTTTTAGCCATATAACCTTCTAGAGGAAGGTGTTCAATGCTAGCAAGATATAGGCGCAACCATTGCATTTTTGAAAGGTTTTAAAAGTGATTTGTCATATTCTAGAAAAATATGCTACTGTTACTTTTATATGACAAGTTATCACATTTCACTCATGATCACTAGATTATTAGCATGTTGATATATTATGCTCTTAGCATTTGTATTCCTGTTGGCGTACAGTTAAGAAGTGACTTTTCAGTTTCCGGATAAATATACTATATTTATGTAGTAAGGTATGATAATTTTGTTCACTGAAAGTAGCATGTTCAAATACCATTATCTTAACATTCGTTTATCAAAACTTATTTTCTCTAATTGAAGACAATTGGATTGCGGGTAATATCTTAAAGCTATCATGAGTGACTTTTTAACTTCGGAAAAAAATGAAATATTCAAGATGCCAAGTTATCATTCTTTCGTTTTTTAGGTAATGGCATGTTGATATACTAAGGTTTTCACATTAGTATACTAGAACTTCCTTCTTGTGGCCAATGACTAAGATAACAGGTAAAATGTTTAAAACATTGTTCAAAATGGAATGTTAGTTTCAGAAAGTATTTTTACAAATAGAATAACGTGTTAATTAACACAATGTTAATTCAATAAATGAATTGAGATTGGTATTGGAGAAAGAAAAAGTAATCAGTTAGTGAATGTGCTCCATCACAACAATAGGATTGGGTATTAACTTCAATCTAGTGGATGATAAAGCGTCTAAAGAAATTAGGAACATGTAATAGTCTAGTTTATAACCCTTTTTTTTTTAAGCTTCGAAACCATTTATTGGTCAAAAAACCTCTGAGAAATAAATAGCACATTGATATGAGACTAGATATGCACAAATGTAGAAAAATGGTCACTCTGTAGCCAAGTCCAAATATAGATAACTAAGATTGTTAAAGCGTGCGCATGCCATCCGATTTATCAACATTTAGCAAATGGGTTTTGTGTCGCACCCTTGTGGCCGTTCTCTTAGCCTCCCATTTGGGGTACGAAAATAGAGCTAAATTTAAGCAAGCTAATGAGAAACTATAAAACATTCTGGAAGGGAATCACAAAGTGAAAGACTCCATTTAGGCACTATTATTATTTCCCTTTCAATTCTTGGAGGTCTCATGTTGGGGACCTCTTTAGAAAATGTAAAAAGGGAAACAAAAGGTTTGTATTAGATTTTTTAAACCTACCTTAGTTTAACATACACATCAAGAGAGAATTAGAAATTTCTTTCTTAAAGAAGAGGATTTTTTTAAAGAAGAAACTTGTAAAAAACCCAATAGTAGATCCACAGATCATAAATTTTAATTCCTTTATGGTAAATAGTAGAAGATTTAATTAGTAAGGGAAGAAAGAAAAAAAAAAGAGCAATGTCAGGTGATTATGAGGCGGATAAGAAGAAGAGGGTTGCGATAATCACGGGGTCATCCCTACTCCTTGTGGCAATGGTGGTGGGTGCTGTCGTGAGCATGAACCCTGAGGAGGAGAAGATCCATAGCAAACCCGTCTCATCTTCAATGAAAGCTGTGGAGAGCATTTGCCAGCCGACTGATTACAGGGACACTTGTATCAAGAGCCTCACCGCTGCCAGCAACAGAACCGATGACCCAAAAGAGCTCGTCAAGGCATCCTTTGAAGTCTCCATAGAGGAGATTGTCCACGTCGCTGAACACTCCAAGCTGTTGAAAAGTTTTGAAGAGGATCCCGTCACCGCCCAGGCCGCCCAAGACTGCAAGGAGCTGTTTAATGCCGCCGTCCACGATTTCAAGTAGGCAGCCAATCGACCAATCCATGCATTTTCTTTCTTTCTCATCATTTAATTTTCTTTGTTTGTTTTGAAAAACTTAATTACTCTTGCAATATTTTTTTTAGGCGTTCAATTGATGGAATCCGGGATTTCGACTTTGATAACATAGATGGTGTTCTAGCAACAATGGAAATATGGCTAAGCGCGACAATAACTTACCAAGAAACTTGCTTAGATGGATTTGAGAACACAACAGGCCATCAAACTGAAAAACTCAGGAAACTTCTTCAAACCTCCATGCAAATGTCAAGTAACGGTCTCGCAATTGTCAACGGTCTATCAGCCGCATTTGGGACTCTTCAACTTCAACCCGTGACAACAACTGAAAATCGTCAACTTCAATCCTTAAGAAATCGACGACTCTTAACCAGCACCAGCAATGCCAACCTCATCAAATCGACATCAAATCGTTACAACATCTTCGACGATGTAATGGGATCAAAACTGAAAACAAAACAGGTTTCAGTTGACCGGAAACCATTATTCCCTAGTTGGGTTGACAGAAAGAGACACATACTTCTAGAATCCTCCACTATTGATACACAACCGGACGTGACAGTCGCGCAGGATGGAAGTGGGAAGTACAAGACAATTGCAGAAGCGTTAAAGGATGTACCAAAATACGGGAATGACTCGTTCATCATCTACGTGAAGCAAGGCGTGTACAAGGAATACTTACAAATCGACAAGTGGAAAACCAATGTCGTCCTTATTGGAGACGGACCCACCAAGACAAGAATCACTGGGAACAAAAATTTTGTTGATGGGACGCCGACATTCAAGTCGGCGACGGTGGCGGTGAAAGCTGATCACTTTATGGCGAAGGATATAGGGTTTGAGAATACCGCCGGGGCTGAGAAGCATCAAGCTGTGGCGTTACGTGTCCAATCTGATCAATCAATCTTCTTCAACTGTGCAATGGATGGGTACCAGGATACACTCTACGTCCACACATATCGTCAATTCTACCGTGATTGTACTATTTCCGGAACAATTGATTTTGTGTTTGGTGATGCGGCGTCATTTTTCCAAAACTGTACTTTCGTGGTGAGAAAACCACTATCAAATCAGAATTGCATTGTTACTGCTCAGGGTAGGAAAGAGAGACACCAACCGACAGGAATTATTATGCACAAGTGTACGTTTTTGTTGCAGAACCGGATTACTTGCCTGTTAGTGGAGAGAATAAGGCGTACCTTGGTAGACCATGGAAAGAGTTCTCGAAGACGATTATAATGGATAGTTATATTGGTGGGTTCATTGATCCCGAGGGTTGGTTGCCATGGACTGGGGATTTTGGGTTGAACACTTGTTACTACGGCGAGTTTCGTGATGTGGGGCCCGGTGCGGGTCACGAGAATAGGGTTAAGTGGAAAGGTATTAAGCATCGTTCTAGTCCTGCTCATAAGTTATGCCTCCCACTTTCTTTCATGATGATGATTGGATTAAGAGCTCTGGTGTTCCTTACATCCCTAATCTTTCCTTCGATGAAGATGCACTTTCGCCTGGGCCTGCCATTCCCCCAGGTTTGTGGATTTATAGAATACAATCATTATATATGATTTTGAAGATTGAAACTGAACTGAATTCTCATGCACAAGAAAATGATTATTTACGTAATACTTTCGCCTAATTTTATTACAGGCTATGATGAAGATCCCGATGCTCGGGTGCAGCACCATTACCATTTTCAGATCAAGAGATTTCAACAGAATCTTCACCAACAAATGATGACTCATCGAAAGATATATCACATAAAGACGACGACGATGATGGTGATGAAGAAGAAGAAGAAGATGATGATGATGATCGTAAGTCGTCATCTTCTTCCGATAACTCGTCATCACCATCTTCTTCAGATGACTCTTCACCCTTAGATAATCTTCCTCCTCTGGATTCTCCATCATCTTCTTCTTCACGATCATCTTCATCATCCTCAACTTTCACAAACTTCAGAATCTCCATATTCTGAAAGTGAAAGGAACTCTGAAGATTCATCATCATTTCCCTCTCCAGACTTCACTTCACCAGAGTCGGAACCATTATCTTCTCCTTCTAAAAGTACCTCTAGATATTCTTCATCACCACTACCAACTCCAGGATCTTCACCACTAAATTTGTCCCCATCACAATCTCCATATGACAACTATGATGATGATGACGATGATGATTTTACGAGCTGGGGTGTTTCAAATTCTCCAGCAACCTCACCTGGTCCAAGCCCACTAAGAATTGTATCCAAAATCACTATCACTCCAAGGAAACGTTCACACGAAATGGTTAATCTTGAAAGGACATTGATGGAAGATGAAGACGACAATGATAAGATTTCGAGGGTTGGGATGACACAAATACAAATGATGATGAAGTCACAACCCCACCCAACCCCAACCCCTCCCCACGCCCATCCTCATCCCCATCCCCATACCCATCCATTGATTCGTCAAATACATCTTCAAACTCTAACTTAGACTATCTCAGCCCCTCCTCAGGTCCAGTTTTAGGCCAAAGCTTAGCTATGAAGTTGCTCCAACTTCAGATTCAATCCTAGCTTAACTCCATCCATGGTCAATGATGAAATAGAGATAACTAATAACACATCAAATGAAGATATTGATGATCAAGATGAGCCCATACCAAACAGCTGGGCCCTAGACGCTTCTTCAACACCACCAAACTCTTTTCCCACCAGTGTTGGGCCTAGCATAGCTCCATTTTCATCAGTGCCAATGGGATCCGAGGCTCGCGTAGCTTTGTCTACAGTTGATGACCTCGAGAGAGAGCTAATGGAATGGGGTGGAACAGATGAGAACGATAACACTCCTATTGGTGACCAAGATGATCAAGATGAGGAGCCCATCCCAAGCACTTGGGATCTAGTACCTTCTATATCACCAAACTCTCCTCGATCCAACAATGGGCCTAGTATAGCCCCATCGGCATTGGCACCTATAAGTGTTGAGAGTAGCACAGGTTCATCTAGGTTTGGTGATGAAATGGAAGAGAATGACAACACATCAAATGGTGATCGAGATGATCAAGATGAGGAGCCCATTCCAACCAACTGGGAACCAACTTCTTCTTCTACATCACTAATATCTCTTCCAACAAATGTTGGGCCCAGCATAGCCCCATCATCGTTAGCACCACAGGTGTTGAGCCTAGTGTAGCCCTCTCTGTCGTTGATGACCTCGAGAGAGAGCTAATGGTCAAAAATGAAGAAACATATGAGAATGAAACACTTCAAATGATGACCAAGATGATCAAGATGAGGAGTCCATCCCAAGCAACTGGGATATGGGTCATTCCATATCACCAAACTATGCTCCAACC
Organism: Limonium bicolor; assembly: GCA_023374045.1. Taxonomy (NCBI): domain Eukaryota; kingdom Viridiplantae; phylum Streptophyta; class Magnoliopsida; order Caryophyllales; family Plumbaginaceae; genus Limonium; species Limonium bicolor. The sequence goes on along the minus strand of CM041776.1, from coordinate 412,657,123 downwards.
AACAATGAGCCTAGTATAACACCATCGGTATTGGCACCAGTAGGTCTTGATCCTAGCATATCTCCATCTATGAATGAGGATGATACTAAAGAGAATGATGACACACCAAATAATGACCAAGATGATCAAGATGAGGAGCCTATCCCAACCAGTTGGGCACCAACCTCTTCTTTTACATCACCAAACTCTTCTCCAACCAATGTTGGGTCTAGCATAGCCCCATCGTCATTAACATCAATAGGTGTTGAGCCTAGCGTATCCCTCTCTATCGTTGATGACCTCGAGAGAGAGCTAATGGTCGAAAAGGAAGAAATAGATGAGAATGATAACACTTCAAATGATGACCAAGATGAGGAGCCCATCCCAAGCAACTGGGATCTAGGTCCTTCTATATCACCAAGCTATTCTCCAGCCAACAATGGGCCTAGTATAGAACCATCGTTATTGGCATCAGTCGGTCTTGTGCCTAGCATATCTTCATCTAAGAATGATGATGAAAGAATAGAAGAGAATGATAGCACAACGAATGATGACCAAGATGATCAAGATGAGGAGCCCATCCCAACCAATTGGGCACCAACTTCTTCTTCTACATCACCAAAATCTTCTCCAACCATTGTTGGGCCTATCATTGCTCCATTTTCATCAGCGTCAACAGGAACTGGGCCTAGCGTGGCCTTGTCAAAAGTTGATGACCTTGAGAGAGAGCTAATGACTGAAATGGATGGAAAAGATGAGAATGAAAACACTTCAAGTGATGACCAAGATGATCAAGATGAGGAGCCCATCCCAAACAACTGGGATCTAACTCCTTCTATATCACCAAATTCCATCAGATCCAACAACGGGCCTAGTATAACCCCGTCGGCATTGACACCAGTAGGTGTTGAACCCAGCATAGGTCCATCTATGACTGATGATGAATCAGAAGAGAACGATAACACACCAAATGGTTACCAAGATGATCAAGATGAGGAGCCCATTCCAACCAATTGGGCACCAACTACATCTTCTACATCACCAAAGTCTTCTCCAACAAATTTTGTGCCTAGCATTGCCCCGTCGTCTAAGCCAGTTGGTGTTGAGCCTAGAATAGCCCTTTCTATAGTTGATGACCTTGAGAGAGAGCTAATGGTCGAAAGGGATCAAACAGATGAAAACGATAACACTTCAAATGATGATCAAGATGATGACGATGAGGAGCCCATCCCAAACAACTGGCATATGGCTCCATCTACTTCACCAAACTCTTCTCCAACCAACAAAGGGCCTAGTATATCCCCATCAGCGTTGGCACCCGTAGGTGTTGGGCCTAGTATAGGTCCATATATGATTGATGATGAAACAAAGGAGAATGATAATATGTCAAACGATGATCAGGACGATCAAGATGAGGAACCTATCCCAAATAGTTGGGATCAAGCTTCTTCATCACCAAGCCCTTCTCGAACCAACATTGGGCCTAGTATAGCTCCATCGACTTTGACTTCCACAGGTGTTGAGGCTAGTATAGCTCCATCAACGGTCAATGACCTTGAGAGAGAGTTAATGGTCGAAAGGGATGGAACTGTAGAGAGTGATAGTACAAAAGATAATGATCCAAATGATCAAGATGAGCCTATCCCAACTAGTTGGGTTCCAGGAGCTTCTTCAACATCACCAAGCTCTTTTGCACCCGGTGTTGGGCCTAGTGTAGCCCCATCACCATCAAAACTAGTAAGTGATCAAACTGGCATAACCCCGCCTACAAATGATAACTCAACGACATCAAAGATGGCACCCTTGGATGATGACCAAACAGATGACGATCCACCTCCAACACCAGACAAAACAAGCTCTACTTCCTTGTATAAGATTGATATCATATTGATATGGTTCGTCTCTCTAGTCTTTTTAATTGTGTAAATCAATACATATTAGGTCATTAGGGTTGTAGATATACCCATTTTTTTATTGTAAGTGATGCTGTGAAGTTTCTTCTTGTTTTTTCAAATGTAATTTAAGTTCATTAGAATTTTTATTAGAGATAAACCAATTATGTAAATCTCCAGAGAAAGTAGTTAGTTTGTTTGGCTTCAAGTCTCTTCACCAAAGTTATAGTAATCGAGGAAGTGTTCGTGTATTTGTAGTGCTTAACATAATGCTTTCTGATACTATTTCTCCTTGATATAGATTTGAAATCCGTAAGTTGATCTAGAAACTAATAAAAAATACTACTCTTATTTGGAAACAAAATTCAATTTGGTTTGTATTGGTTGCCATTTTACTCTTCAGCTTTTTAGTTAGCCCTTAACCTACAAACAAGGGCATTGAATAACTGATATGTTACGGGGCAAACAGATTTTATTAAAAAAAAAATGTATTTAAGTCTAGGTACCGACATAAATATATAATTACAAATTCTTGTCATACATCTAGATGTAATCAATAAGCATCTATCCACATATTTTTCTTTGAAATACTACATTTCTTCTGTGCAATAGTATGTATTTGTGTTTAGTAAATATACATTTTAAGAAGACTAATTGTATACCGACTTTCTAAAATAAAATTTGTACTTATCATACATGTAGTTTTCTACTGCAAATATAGGGGAAAAATATGTTTGAATCACAATTAAGTGGTCAGTCCCGAATCTGGTATATAGTATGACAACGGCGCAACCAGAATTTGAAACTTAAGGGGAATTCTTTTTAATAATATATATATATATATATATTTAATAAATAAATATAAATATTTAAAAAAAATCAAAATACACACAAGATGATATAAATGTTTATATTTTAAATATAGATATAACACACTAATATATACTCCATTCTATTCTCTATTGATGATTATCTAGTACAAAACATGGAAATTAAGGAGACCATTTTTGAACTACTACATCCTTACTTCTTTTTATAAGGAACAAGAGAGTTGTGAGTGAGAGAGAAAAGAAAGGGATAAAAGATGAATTAAGTGGTAAAAAAGTCTATATTTTGAAAAAATAGCAACCCAACACATCATCTATTAATAACAGGAGGTAGTACATATGGTGAAGTTATTAGAACTCATTAACTTAACTTTAAGTTTAAAATAAGATAAACACAATTTATATTTTGAAAACAAGTTTCAGTTCAAATTATGATTCTAAAAATACAAATTTATAAATGGAAAATTCACAAGATACCACTGTTTAAGTTTAAACAGTTTTTAATTCACATAATACCACTGTTTTTTCGTAATTCAGCTTTAAAAATGCTTAAACGTTGTCCAAAATTGATAAACTTTACATGGACGATGCTAAAGTGTTATATTTTGGTCCAATATCAATTTGAAGTTTTTTAAGCTCATATGTCACATGTTCATTGGGTCCCACATGTCACATATGAGCTTAAAAAATTTCAAATTTGATATTGGACCAAATATAACACTTTAGCATCGTCCATGTAAAGTTTCATCAATTTTGGACAACGTTTAAGCATATTTAAAACTAAATTACGAAAAAAATAGTGATATTTTATGAATTAAAAACTTAAACAGTGATATCTTGTAAATTTTCCCATTTATAAATATGAGCCACTAAATAACATCAGTAAATAATAGCTAAAGTGGCTATGCAAATCGATTGATACTAATATAAAGGGAGGTTTTAACTTTCGGCCTGACTCTGTAATATCCGAAATATTAATGTCACCGTAGTTCTAACATCAAAAAGTATGATCATGGGGTCGAAATTCATGCAGGGGCTTTCAGAGGTATTGGTAATTACTTAAAAAAAAAAAAACTGGCACATCACACATGCCATCCATGAAAATATGAAATGAAAATTAATGGTCTCTCATTTTGATTACAACTTCCCTCCCCCTCCTGGTCCACTCCCGCCTCTATTTCCCCCGAAACAGAACTTTCAAATTCCTCAAATCTGTTTCTCTCTCCTCATTTACAGCGACTACAAGCTTCCCTAAGGGTCTCCACAATGGTTTAAAGTTTCTTAACACATTCTTAGCTGTCATGTCATCTAAAATTATATTTTATTACTTAAGAAACTCTATTCACTACAATAACAAAGTTTCTTAATCTTCTCTCTCTTAATAAACAACTAATAAACTATCACTATTTAGATGTGAGATAAAATATGAAAGAGAGATACACATAGGTGGGTCTAATATGTCATAAAAAGTGGGGTTCTTAGAACCTTGGAGAGAGAAAATTGGGTGGAATCCACACCATTGTAGAACATTTTACATATGTAACCGTGTCAAGAACCCCAATTGTGGATGCCCTAAGCTGTTGTTGTTGTAACCATAAAAGTGCTCTTTTGTCCGATAGTATTTCAATCCAATACTATAAGAAAAAGCTAGTTTGCTATTGACCCAATTGGTAGCGATAATAGTGAAATAGGCAGCCAAATAGAACGGGCTACCGCTTTTATTCATTTGCTTTTACTGCCACACCGCCACTGATCTTTTCTGGTAGCAATTTTGCCACTGCTCTTTCTTCTAGTAGTAATTTTACTACCGATTATGTGTGGTAGCTTTACTTAGTTTGCTACCAATAAATTCAGTAGCATAAATTCTTTTAAGATATCAACTTTAGTGGTTGCATTTTAAAATTTTGCCACCGAAGGTGTGGTAGTATTATTATGCACATGTGTGGCCTAACCATTCTTGAGGCACACATCAAGGATCGAACCCACGTCGTATGGATATATCATCTCTGACCACCTTTTAATTCAGACTAATGTGCACAAATCAAGGACCAAACCTGTAACGTGTGGGCTGGATAGATATTACCACCATTGAACCATGATAGTTATTCGTGACCTATATACATACTATATGTATATATTGAATGTTTGATACTCTAAATATAAATGAAAATGTTTACCAAGATATGATCTAACAATCGATATGTAAAAATTAATAAAATAGATGTAGGTTTGATTAAGCCACATCGATATTTGAATTTACATATATTACAACATTAATTTTGTATGGTCAAAATAATTAAAATAAAGTATATATTTTGGCTTAAAATTGTATAAAATTAAAAATACATATATATATTATATTATTACAAAAACTTTAAACATTTATAAATTATATATATATAGTTTGTATTTATATTGCAAATTTTAACCAACACGTCAACTACTTAAATTGTATTATTTATTGTATTTTTATATTTTATTAATTTATGTGATATTTATAAATTAAAAGAATTATATAGTCAAATGTATAAAAACTACACAAAATTTAAATTTTATATACATATATCATTTACTAAATTAAATTATTTGACAAGTAATTTACATATTAATTTTGTAAATTTTAACCAACATATGTACTAGTTTAAATTATTATTACATGTACTCTATTTTGTAATTTATTAATACTTGTGATACTTTGAAAATTTAAAATATTATAAGTATCAAAATATATTATGTTACATATATCTTTATAATAAATATTTTTTGTGGTGGTATGTAGTTTTAATTAATTTTCATGAATTAGAAATTTTTTGTTTACTTAAAGTTCTTTTAAAATTTCCATAGCTAAAAGATAAGAAAAAATATACTAAAGGTACTATATTGAAAAAAATTAAAAAAAACTAAATATTTATGTAAGAAGATAATATATCATAGGTTAGTATTATGAATTATGTAGTAATCACATGTTTAAGTTATAAATATAATAATTTAGTTAACGCTTTCGAATATTAGTTATCATTTCTTATATTCTAGCACAATATCAACTGAAATTCATCAGCATTAATAGTCGGTAGCAATTTCGAAACTTAAGATAGTAGCAATTTAGCTACTTGTTAAAAATATTTGCTAGCATAGCCAAAATTGTAGCATAATAGCAACCGTAATCAAGTGTTAGTAGCAATTTTATAATTTCGTTTATCTACATGGTCGTAGTAACTTTTAAGATAGTACTCAGTTAGTTATTGATTAGAATCTTTTTGCTACTATTGCTCAAGTTGTAACATAATAGCTACCATGATTGAATTAGCATCAACCAAGTAGTAGCAATTCAATAATTTAGCTACCGATAGGTAGCAAAATACTTTTACTAAAACTACCAGAATGAAAGATAAAATAGCTACTATTAATGGTAGCAATCTGTAAGGCGGTAGACATTTAGCTACTGGCTAAAAGTTTAGCTACCATTGTCGTTGTGGTAGCACAAAAACAACCACTTTGTTAATAACATCAAAAATCAGTAGCAATTTTTAATTTAGATACTAATATATGTGTAGTAGCAATTCATCAGTAGCTAAAACATCTTTTTCTTGTAGTGCATTATTCCATTTCTTTGATACAACAACTACCACGGAATATGCATTTATAGATGTATTTCATCATAAAAGTGATGTTCTATTACTTTTGGTTGTGTCCCAGGTGCATCATCTGTATTTACTACATCTCTTCATTGTACACAACCATCAATATCGGTGGTACCAAGACAATATCTAGGTATACACCCTGGTTTTCTGTTTTAAAAATACAATATTATACTTTGTTGTTTCAGAATGTAAATTCGATATGATTTAAAACAGCCATGTGCCATGATTAATAGCTTGTTTTCTATTGGTATCAAAGTAATATGATATGATTATGAAGTATCTATGTCATGTATTTGCAACTCAGGTGTTCAGAGAAATTTTTGTTATTGCGTATCATTAACAGCAATGGATGTTGAGTGTTGGCAATCTCTTAGGGTTGTTTATGTTAGCAATGCTTATGTTTTTCTATTTTGTTTTATGCACAGAGGCTTGGTTTTGGGATACGTATTAGAGCTAGCAACAAATGCAAAAGCAAGAAGAGAGTTCTAACAGTACGATCATACATTGTGCTTGTCTGTAAGTAAGATTTCAAGAGGAATAACAAGAGTAACCATGGTATGCTGGACCAGTAAGTTTGTTGACATCACTCATGTAATGACCCCAAGCCACCCTGGTTCTGAGACCGTCACATAGGGTGCCAATCGGGTTAATGGGTCGGGTTGAAGCTCATCCATACCCGACCGGTTAAAATTGTATTGACCCATACCCGACCCAATAATAATCGGGTTACAAATTATCAACCCATACCCGACCCATAAAAATGATTAAACCCATACCCGACCCGTTTTAACCCAACATAGTTACGCTAGGGTGCAAAATTTAAAAGACCTGGAATTAAATTTTTTATATGATTGCTCAAACGGAGTTACAAATGAATAAAATCATACATTCAATAGGTAGATATTCCAAAGTTTTCATTATCCTCCGTCTTTTTTCTTTTTCCAAATACATGTCATGCTTAGTAGCACTTAACACAGAAGGGTATGTGTACGCGCCTGTGCCAAATATAACTGTATTTTCTCCTCATAATAGAAAATCAAAACTAGACAAAATCTTCAGAGTACAAAAAGATAGGACCATAGTGGGAGCATGGATAGAGATATAGCACACGTCTTTGGACAATCACATAACGAATACTCTCGTTTTTGCGTTATAAAGAAATACAACAAAGTATTTATCAAATAAACAACCTCTCATAAAAAAGATGCTACATACTGTATTATACTAATAGTAGGTTAGCACTTACTTAGTAATAGATATATTTTTATCTAATTATTTATTTATTATTATATTAATAAAATAAAATAAACGGGTCGGGTTGACTACGGTTAGGACTTTGAACCCATACCCACCCAAAAATTTAATAGGTAACCCATACCCGACCCAATTTAAATGGGGTCAATAATCGTGACCCAAACCCGCTATTTTCGGGTTGGGTATGGGTCGGGTTATCGGGTTGGGTAAAAATTGCCACCCCTACCGTCACCACACACTTATTACCTAAGACAGCAAGACTACTCCCACGATTCGTAAAACAGATACAAAATGCTCGTTTATACTCACATATTACATAGCTTGTTCATACAATTTACAAAGCGGAAACAACAATTAATAAGCAGAAGCTACAAAATACAGATGGGCCACAAGGCCAACAATCTAAGTACAAAGCCTAAAGCGAAACTAAAATACAGATGTAGAGATCTCCTGTCAAATGCTAAAACCTGCAATATCAGAATAATAGGGGTGACCAAACCACAGCTCGTAGTGATAACTTCATCAGCTGAGCACGCTCAAAACTTTATATATATATAAACACACATGTAAGCTTAGCAAAACAAAGCATCAGGAGTCAAAGAGACAGAAGCTTTCCAAAATCAGAAGTTAATAACACAGACAATCAAAAGATCAGAAACAGAGACAAAATAGTAGAAAGAGACGGAATCAGAAACCACGATTACAAACAAAATGGAGATCAGACAGAGTGGTTAACATAGGATCACTTTAAAAAAGAGAGGCGGGACCCTAGAAACCGACAGACACATTAGAAGGGCAAACACAAGACCTATGATTTGTAGATCCCACATAGAAGTAGTTGAGACCGCTATGGACCCGTTGGTCACTAAACATCTTGGGAAACCCGAGAAACTAACAGAAGGACGTCCTGCGCAGCATGCTACGGGATATCTAGACCCGGACTATCCACAACTCAGAAGCCAAATAACTAGGTCCCAAGCAAAGCTTTTCTTTTCTTCAGAACATAAGGCATTTAAGTGTAACACCCCTCTCAAATTGACACGTAATAGTCACTCACTTAACAGAAAAGTAAAACGTCTTACAGCGGAAAGAAATAAACAACAATATTAAACTCACTCTGTGTCACCTGCCATCACTCGCGCCCACGCGAGTAACGAAGCATTAATTAAATCCAACGCTAAAAAACAACAACATACTACTCAACCGCGACAGTGACCGAGAAGTATCTCCTATACATCATACTAAGTCCATATCCACAACATCGACAGTGAGCATGCTACCCCAATCTCAATACATACAACCATTACCGGCAAAATATCCACAGACATGGACTGATGTCGTTATACAAAATAAATTTCATGTGCAGTAATTAAGGTAATCCTAACTACCCTGTACCCCACTTCGTCTTCGACGGAATCAACAACCTGCACAATAAGTGTAGTCTCGCGATAGACGCTGAGTATGCCGGATCTGGACCCTATTGGTCACTTTCATTTTTAAACCGTCTTGATATTAGGCTTGATTTCATGCTTTATCATTTTACAGATATAATAAATACTGTACAACATGCATGATTATATAGCCATTATCCGATCCGAACAGTCATTTATAAATATCACAACACAATCACACATCATACAGTACGACAACATTAGTAAATCATACGTCGTATTTTTATCATCATCGGTATCACAACATTCGGCCCCCCGGGCCCTCACATATCATTTGTTTTGGTTAGCACTGTCGGGCGTCAATTAGGACAACCCGAAATATACTCACTTGCACAGTAGTCCCAATGTACACACAAAGTGCTCAATGCCCTGATCATCCGAAGACTCTAGGACTATTTCACTTTGCCTTTGTGAAGGCGTCCATTTAGGTGGCCAAGGGCCTGGTGCCAACGGTAGCAACACTCCGCCTAACGATCTATCTAGGTTCGTTCAGGATTACTAGGGTAGACCCTATACGGATAACCCAAGAGATCTCTACGCGCGACCAGCAGCCAGTGACTGTCTGGATTAAGGTACATCATCACATTCATTCACACTCCACTTTAGCTTCATTAGTTAGGTAGTCAGTTACAGTTTTTAATTATGGAGTACATCACTGATATTTTGTTGGCTGCCCTGTGGGTCTTACGCATGCCTAGAACGATTCTAGGTAGTATTTTACGTTTGAGTTGAAGCTCTAGGGACCGACAATGTCGTGTCCCGTCCCTAAGTGTTTTACTTAGGTTATAACTACATACTTGTAATACTTAGCGTATTAGGTCAGACAACGATAATTCCAATCACACGTCTCGCATATTGTAGTTTTATATAAGTCGATCTATAGTCGACGTAGTATTAGTCCCGTAGGACGTTCGTGCATAATTAATAATGCAGTAACATAGATATCCAACACACACATAATCACATACATACATCCACACAAGTTATTTATCAAACAAATCCGAGCCCGAGGATTCCTCAGGACAACTCGGATCAAACCCCTTTTACATACCGTACACCGTGTCAAGGTCGCGCAGTGTAGACCACTTAGCTTTCTTGAGCGCGCACATATCTGAAGGCGATCTACATTTACCATATGAAGAACGCTATATGTCAATCCACTTGACAGTATGATTCAGTATTTCCGAATACGTCTGTAACTCAGTACTACGCCCCGGATCTTTCAACTGTTCTAATTCACATATAGTTATCTTAAAAATTCCTTACTCATAGTAAGTATTAATACTCGGTTTAGCAAAGACGTCGTTTCTATACGAATGTCGTCTTTAACGTTTTCTAACATAGGAATTATATTTTCCTACTCGTAGTATTTTATAAGCGCTACCTTTTATATACTCTGTCGTTCTCGTTCTTATATTCAATTTAACTGTTATATTGCGTGCATTCCATGCACCGTTACTTTACAAGGTATGTTAGATTATTTTCTTGATACACCTATGTTATATAACTTCTCATTTATGTGACAAGTAGTATTCATGTAAAACCTTATGGCTTATGGTATATAGTTATACTTTTAAGTTAACATTTATTATTTACCATTATATGGTTTGTAAACCATATTATATATGCAGTCACTTGCGCCAATATACATATGTGTATATATACCTTTGTTTTCGTAATGAATAAGAAACTTTACATTATGTACATGTTAATCCTTGTGCAAGGTTTATTTAAACCATTTCAAAAATCATATATTCCCATAGTATTTATGTAATCATTTACTATAGTTTATATCTTCATTTTTGATATATGAATATATGCATGCGCCAGCATGTATAGTTTTATACACTATATTTTTTAACCACATAGTATTATTTTGTGTTTACACTTATATCATGACATCATATATATGATACTTTTACATGTCATTTAAACCCTTATAACATATAGTTTTGGTAATTAATATATGTGACCGAAAATAGTGTATACATATAATACATTTACACTTCTTTATTCCCATAATTTTCATTAATCACAATATACCCACATAACTTATACCATGTTATAAATACTTTACTTTATAGCATCAAAACTTGGTAATAAATATATACCCCAAGGTTTTATAGCACTTTGTTATAATTACCTTACCGGAAATGCATATCTATTTAATTCCATTTCTTTCCACCCTACTCCTTTCCAAATATACCACTTCGCTACAAATCTCCTAATATTTATTCACAACATATGATATCTTTCCAAACATTACATTATTTATAACATATAGTTTTCATATTTTACTTCTTTCCATAATACCGAACAAACCTCAGTTGTTTGGTATAATTCTTTTCCAGCAACATTATTTCCCTTATTTACACATTAGCCACATATATTATAACAAGTTACAAGTATAGGTTACATTATATGGTTTTAATATTTATTATCCATATAACCTATAGTTTTAATGTTACTTAATTCAAAACACCCCCTTTATGTTTTCTAAATTCTCTTTCCACCCACATTTCTCTTCTTCACATATTGACCCAATTTATATTATATACTCTTATGTCACAAGAATCATATATTATACTCTTTTATCAATATCCCACTAGTATAACTCCAAAATCCCCAAATTTCATACTTAGGATATAAATTACTATATTAACCAAATCATACCTCTACTTTTCAGTATATACACTTCTAACCCCATAAGTTTTATAAATTCAACATTTCACTTATAATGTTAACATAAGTTCATAATTAATATTTATGACATAAAATGTTGTCAAGGCTTTTATTTTGGTCAATGTTGACCCAATATACACTAGTTGACCATAGATTTATGTATTTGCGGTTTTGGACCACACTTCCTCAAAAATTACCATTTGACCCCCATATTTTATAAAACTCAATAAAATTCATAAGATAACTCTTTTAACATATAGTTTTCGGTTTTTATTTTTTGTTTTCAGCCTCTAAAATTTATTTAAATTGTAACATCATCCCATACCCTTACGGTAATGTCGGTTATTGTGTTTAAATTCATGTTTAACTTAAAATAACAATTGAATAAAATGGCCTAAAATGCTTGGCTTTATTACAATAATTATCATAAAATAAATGTTACATATACATGTCATAAAACACTATATGTTTACGGCTGATAGTATAGTTTTCCTTTAATGTTTCCTAAAATTATTTAATTACTCCCCCTGACATAATATGTCATCTAAACCTTATATTATCAACTAAAAATGTTTATAAACATTATAATACCTAGTTAAGCTATTTTATAAGCTCTATTCACTCACGGCTTGTATTAATGTAATTAAATAACATATAAACTTTATCATATACTAAGTTTAGTATACTTACAATGTTTTCAAGCAATCCAAACCAGCCAAAGCTCTCCAAGGCTCACGGCTAGGTTAACAAAATTCCTTAAGTTACTTTTTAATAATGCAACTAACACATAAGCTTGATAACATAGCATTATTGGTGGGCTTTCCCTTACTTTGTTAGGCATATCTTTAAGCTTCTCCTCTTCATTTTTTTTGTTGTAGAGTTTCCCATGGTAACAGCACCATGCGGCACATTATATGCATTCAAACAACCTTGTATTAAAAGACTAATATAAGGGTAACTAAGGCTGATTTGAGCTTAGCATAAGCATGACCATTACCTTATCTTGATGGGGTATTTGGGAGTGGTTCACGCCTGTTTTTCCAAGGCCAAGAAAAGAGTTAAAACACCACATATTCCAGTATGTATAACCAACCGGCAGAAAACAGGGCCAAACATGGTTGTCTTAAGCTAGAAAACTCATGGGATTTACCTTGGTTTAGAGCTGGTTTCAAGGCTTGTTTACGCCTGGTTTTAGTGGACAAACATGTGTTAAATACCACTTATACTCACATATACTACCGGTATTACAAGGAGGAAACAAGGCCTGGTTTTCTTACCGATAAGAATGGGAATTAGCTCCTAGACAAACGTTGTTACTGCATGAGTTGAGGTGTCTGTCCTGTCCTCTGTTTTTTTTGAAGAAGATAGTGAATAAGCTGGGTGTTTTTCCTCTGGTTCCCACGTAAAGAAAGTAGAGTTTTTAAACCGAGAACCGGAAGTATATTACCGGTAGAAGAAGAGCATACATGGAAAAAAAGAGATCCTTACCGAAGCTTGGTCAGACGAGAACATTTGCACGTGTTTTGTTCTTTCCAAGCTGGGTAACACCTACTGGTATTTTCGTGAAGAAAGGCAGAGAAAGAGCTTATTAAGCTGGGGAAAAAATCTGGAAGGAGACGGTGGCATTTTCTTCTTACCGAAACAAGGTAAATCAAGAGTGCTGCTTGGACTTTGCTACTGCATGGACCAAGGTACTTCTCCTCTGTTTTTGTACGTGAAGAATGCAGTGAATAGGCTGGGATACACTGGAAGAAGACCGGTAATGTAACAGAGATAGAGTAAGGTTTTTCCCTTACCGAGAAAGGCTAGCAATGGAGCTTCTTGCCTGGATTTTTTTTCTTACCGAGAAGGATGAGAATGAGGCTCTATACTTGGGTCTCCTTCTTCACCATGCTGGGCAGTATCTTCTGTTTTGGACGTGAAGAAAAACAAGAAGAAGAAGCTTAGTAGAGTTGATAATATTACCGGTAGATCAAGGAAGGAAGGCAGTGGTATTTCCTCTGCTTTGTACGTAATGGAGCAAGATTGAGCTGGAACTTACCTCTCTCTCTGTCTTTATACGCGAAAAGGATAGGAAGAAAAGGCTCATAAAAGGCTGGGAACTCCCTCTGTTCGCACGTGAAAGTGGTAGTTAACAGGCTGGGGAACTCCCTCTGTTGTTTGTGAAGAAAAGCAATGGAGAGAGCTTAAAGCCTCTTCTGTTTTGTACATGAATATTGGGGCAGAGAGGAAGTTTATAGGAGCTGGAAATAACTGGATATACAACCGGTAATACAAGGAGGAAATGAGCATGTTTGTTTACCTTGGAGAGTTATGAAGGTTACTCTTTTCTTCTTCTTCTGCTTGTAGCTGGTACACTTCTCTACTTCAAGCACCTCCTTAAGTTATTTTACTGAGTAAAAATGGAGATTGTTGAACTCATTGAAGACAGGAGGAAGAGAGGAGTACAACGGGTATTTTTTGTCATAGCAGCTTACCCAGTTCGTGAGGTAGCAGCCAGAGAAGATGAGTATCGTTCATGTGGAAGAAACTGCATGGAGAGTTTCACCGTAGAGCATCAGTTTGATTTGCTCCCCTTTCCTCTCCTTGTACCAGCCGAGGAACTGCCCAACTTCAAGTACTAAACGCAGTGTTGTTTGCTAGAGGAGATAACAGCCATGGAAACCGGTGTTGTCTCTCGGTTTTGGACTCAGCAGAGGAGAGTTTGAATTCTACGACTGAAGGGGGAGAAGGTACTGGAATAAAGAAAAAATGAGGGAATCGGTAATGGTGTAGTAGGTATGGGCTTGGGAAGTTTTCCTATGTCTAATGTGCTCTTATGCCTGCATGAACTGTCGGTCAAATGGAGTAGGTTGGTTTGCATTTTATATATATTATATGATACAAAGCATAGGCTCTATTTGTGTATGTGACATCTCGGTGACTTGCTGCAGGTGGATGAGGCGATCAAGGCGGACGGTAGTGGTCAAGGTGGGGGAAGATGAGGTATTAGTTTTTTTTTATTATGTAAAAGGTGTACCAATTCTTGCTTTATGGAGTAGCTTGATGTGTCATAATTATTTTGTTTTGTAACTGGCCAGTATACCCTAGGAACCCGTCCTTATCAACCGGCCTTGGTGATAAAAATGAAGTGACGATGTTAACATCATACAATTTTCTTATGTTACTTTATTGAAGTGGTAATAATGGGTGATATATATGCTTGCAATTTGTAACGGTAATATGCTGGGAAGTAAGGCTTATACTGGCGAAAATATATTAGCCAAGGTCAAGGGAATATGCTGACCATAGACTAGATTAAGTGATTAAATGTTACTTTTGCAATATTTGGTTATTATTCACAAAACATGCCCATATTTTTGGGTTTGTGAAAACTTTCATTTAGACATTTTAATGTTGGCACATTATGTCACATTAGTATATTTAAGGGTATTCAAGACCCTAAAATTAAATAGAACCCATCTTGGAGACAATCTCACCAAAAATGTGCTTTAAGAAGTTTGGTGTACATTTTGTGTCCCAATGAGTTTCTGAGCTCGGTTTCCCTTGGAAATGGTTTTAATGTGTTCATTTATGTTTATAAGGATCAGGTTAAAATTTTAGATCAAACGGAGATCGTTTGGATATTTAATCACCCTAAAGG
This sequence comes from Limonium bicolor, assembly GCA_023374045.1. Taxonomy (NCBI): domain Eukaryota; kingdom Viridiplantae; phylum Streptophyta; class Magnoliopsida; order Caryophyllales; family Plumbaginaceae; genus Limonium; species Limonium bicolor. The sequence goes on along the minus strand of CM041776.1, from coordinate 412,641,754 downwards.
TCAAAGGGTGTAATTCTTGTTTTCTTTAAACTTTGTTGTATTGAATTTACTTTTAAGGCATGTTAAGGCCTTAATTTAATTGATTATATGTTTAATAAATATTTAATTAAGTAGGGGTATTTCATAAGGAATATGAATACCAGAGCACATAAGCTTACAAACGGAACAGAATGCCAAAACAGAGATCATAGGCTAACACACTTCAGAACAAATCAGAAATCAGAAGCAGAACGAATACTTCAGAATTAAAAACACATGTAAACCATACCAAACATATAAATAGCTTATACACAGTTAGGGGATCATAACCCCTTAAACAGAAGTCATAAGGAGCTTAAACAAGCAATTTAGGGGCAAATCAGAAGGGGGTCCGGACATGTTTCAGGACTTGCAGTTCTGGACGCACGTCAAACCTTCAAAATCACACGTCCGGACATGTGTCGTGACTTACAAGTCCGGGCGCATGCCAGATTGAAAATTAAGGGACGTCCGGACAAAGTTCGAGAAAATTCTTACGTGGTGTCCAGACTTGTGTCCGGGCTTGGAAGTTCGGACATAAGTCGAACTGCAATCCTAGTACTCTCGTCCTCGCACCTCGTCTGGACAAGGCATAAAGCATAAAAATATAGAGACGTCCGCAACCACACGTCCAGACGACACAAAATCTGGATAATAAAGTGACGAAACAGACAGAAAACCAGAACCAAATTCACACCATAGTTAGATATCAAAATATGCAAAACGAAACACATTCCCATGGGGTTTTAACGGAGCGAAAACGTAAACCGGAAACAAATCAGAATCACCACAAATCTTAGAGTCAAACAAACATATACGAAAATAGAATGATAACCGGAAACTCCTATGGGTGAACACACACAATCGAATCCATCTTCCACCTACCTTACATCCAAAGCAAAGCACAATCTACAGACTCCACATCGCGCCCTCCTCAAATCCCCTCTTAAATTGGACAGGCAACGAACTGAACAATCAGATTTTGAAACCAAATCATAAAGGTGAAAGGAGGAACTCAACGAAAAATGAAACCAAAATCCCATCTACAAACCTGGAAGGTGATCAACTAACTGAACGGACTCCACAAGCAAACTACTCCAACAATTAATCAATGGGAGAAGATTAGAGAAGAGAGAGGGAAGAGCAAAGGGGGAGAAGAAGAGAAGAGCAGCAAAGTGGAGAAGA